>VZTL01062471.1:2122-23937 GCA_013400535.1 Scopus umbretta | reverse complement strand
GGGGGGGGGGGGGGGGGAGCCGCGGCGAGGCGGCAGCTGCTACCTCGCTTCACCCTCTCCCCCGCCCCTTCCCCCGTGAGGGGCCGCAGGAACCGGAGCTTCGGGCAAAAGACGCACCGCTCCAGGCCGCCCTGCCCTCCCCTTCCCCGCCCCGCGCTCCTGCCTCCTCCCCTTCAATGCCGGGCGGCTACAGCCGCACCGCGAACGCGGGTGGGAAACAGCGGCTAATTTCAAAGCGCCCGCAGGGTCCTGCGGGAGGAGAAGGAGGAGGATGAGGAGGATGAGGATGAGGGCGGCCGGCAGCCGTCGCAGGAGCGGCGCACAACCCAGACCACCCCAACACCGGCGCTGCCCCCAGCCCCTCACAGAGGCCGGCGAGGCGGACTGCGCAGGCGCCGCCGCGGAGGAAGGGGCGAGAGAGCGGCGCGTACGCCTGCGCAGGACGGACGGACGGACGGGCGCGGCCGCGGGGCCGTCGGCGGGCGGGCGCGCGCTTGTGTCCTCAGGCGGCCTTTCAGCTCAGGGAGGGCAAGGCAGCAGCCAGACCCCGGCGTTAATGGCGTTGCCGGAGGAGAAGCGCCCTCCTCTCCCCCGCGTTTCTCTTTCCCGGCAGCGAAGGGGGGGCTTTGCCTTGTGGTGAGGCGGGCTGCGGCATTCCCCCCTCCCCGCGCCTCCGCCCTTATCGGCGGGCAGGCCGGCTGACTGGCGGCTGTGGCGGGGAGAGGTAGGTCTGGGACCTTCTCCTTTGTGTTCGCTTCTCGGTTTTAAGCGGGGTTTGGTTTTATCGAGTGGTGTTCCGCAGGGAACGGCCCCGGCGAGAGCCCCGGGAGGCCGCAGCCGCCTCCGCAGAACCGCAGCGCGGCCCGCAGCCGCGGCCGGGCCCGTAGGAACCGCCCTGCCCGTTTGGCGCCGAGCTGTGCGTCCTGCATCCACCATCGTCACCTGGCACGCCAGACGAGTGTTCCAGAAGATTTACGTGGATGGGTGCCAGGCAGGGTTTATGGGTAAAAAAAAAAAAAAAAAAATCCGGGGAAAAANAAAAAAAAAAAAAAATCCTGGGTAAAAAAGAAAAAAACAACCCTGTGCGAGGCTTTACACCGCATCTTATACTGGCCCAAAGGCCATCGGGCTTCGATACTTGTCAAAATTGACATAAGCAAGCATCAGAGTCCCTAAAGATAACATAGAGGAAAGAAAGAAATGACTATGCCCTTAAATATATTCCAATTTATACACAAAGAGCCTACTAACATTTATGAAAATACTGATGAGGCTCTGTGGTGAAATAGACTTGGGATCAGATCTGTAGTTGTTTGCTTTTCAGCACCTCTGTCAGTAAGTGCAGTTTGTCTTGTAAGAAGGTAGAGATGATCAGAGGTCTGGAAGAGATGGCAGTTCAGATGTTAGAAATCACGTGGGAATGAAAAAGCGCTGGTGAATGACAAGCCTAGTGGTGGGACTCAAGAACATTCACCGGAGTCCTTGGCAGAGGTCAAATGTTGTCTTACTAAAATAAGCTGAAGTGGACATGCATAAAGTAAAGAAAAAGGGACGTGCAACTGAATTCAATCTATCGCAGTAGATGTAAAACAGCTTCCTTGAGTTTCATTAGTATTTTATAACTTTCTGTCTTGAGGAACCCTATACTGTCTCAATCTCTTTCCTCATCGAGTATCATACAACATAGCCTCACCGTGCTTATTTTTAACATCACATTAATTTCTGTAGTAATAGATGATGATCTCACCACAGGAGATGAAGTACAAAGTTTCTCTCGGAACATCAGTAGGAAAGACCAAAAAAAAGTACTGGCTTAAAACCTGTATTTTTGTTTGAAGTTTATTCTTACACAAGGGTTCACCTGCTGATTTTCTGGGCTTTATGGAGAGCCTTCATTAAAAACATCTCGGGTCATTTTGGTTTGGTCTAGATGGTGGGAGAAGTCTTTCGTTCCCTCTTGAGTGGAGAGTTTGTGTGGAATCTTCTGAAATGTGGGAAGTCCTGGGTCTGTGTGGAATGATTCTCTGTAAATATATATATGGGAAAAATGTTTCCAATTGTACATTTTTCTCCAATGAAGTGTTGGTATTTGCGTACGTTTAGTCTTTTGATATCATAAGCTGCACATTTTTCTTTAATGATGCAGCAAAACGCGTGTCTCCTCGAGAGCAGGCATACATTTTTGTGGCTTGAAAGAGCAATTGTTTACTTGACTGAAAAGCAGCGCACAGTGCTGTTACTACTGGCAGTGGTACAGGATGTCACGGTAGCAATTCTGAGTTCAGCATCATTAATGAGTAGTTAAAACAGTCAAGTTACATGCAGTTTCATTATAAACCTTTAATTAGAAGCCAGAAAATGAAAGTTACATTTGAACTTTTGCTGTGAAATGTCTGCAGTTACAAAATATACAATTATTTACAAATCTACCTTGCATTCTTACTGAAGCTACTATAAAGCTTGCTTTGTTAATAATAGAATCACAGAATCATAGAATGCTTTGGGTTGGAAGGGACCTTTAGAGGTCATCTAGCCCAACCCCCCTGCGGTGAGCAGGGACATCTTCAACTAGATCAGGTTGCTCAGAGCCCTGTCCAACCTGATCTTGAATGTTTCTAGGGATGGGACATCTACCACCTCTCTGGGCAACCTGTGCCAGTGTTTCACCACCCTCATGGTAAAAAATTTCTGCCTTATATCCAGTATAAATCTACCTTCTTTTAGTTTAAAACCATTACTCCTTGTCCTGTCACAACAGGTCCTACTAAAACGATTGTCCCCATCTTTCCTATAAGGCCCCCTTTCAGTACTAAAAGGCTGCAATAAGGTCTCCCCGCAGCCTTCTCTCCTCCAGGCTGAACAACCCCAACTCTCTCAGCCTTTCTTCATAGGAGAGGCGCTCCAGTGCTTGGATCATTTTCGTGTCCCTCCTCTGGACCCATTCCAACAGTTCCATGACTTTCCTGTGCTGAGGGCTCCAGAGTTGGACGTAGTACTCCAGCTGAAGTCTCACCAGAGCAGAGTAGAGGGGCAGAATCACCTCCCTTGACCTGCTGGCCGTACTTGTTTTGATGCAGCCCAGGATACAGTTGGCCTTCTGAGCTGCAAGCACACATGGTTGGCTGATGTCCAGCTTTTCATCCACCTGTACCTCCAAGTCCTTTTCCACAGGGCTGCTCTCAATCCCTTCATATCAGGGGTATGGAGTATCTCAATCCCTGATACCAGGAGTTGCCTCAGCCCAGGTGCAGGACCTTGCACTTGGCCTTGTTGAACCTCATGAGGTTCACACAGGCCCACCTTTCCAGCTTGTCCAGGTCTTTTCATTTGACATCCCATCCTTCTGGCATTGTCAACTGCACCACTCAGCTTGGTGTCATCTGCAAACTTGCTGAAAATATTGAACAGCACTGGTACCAGTATGGACCCCTGAGGCATACCACTTGTCACCGGTCTCCATTTGGAGTAATAATGAGTTTCTACTGAAAAAAAAAAAAAAAAGTGAACGAATGAAGTATTATTTGATCTGCCTTTGACTACATTTTCTCTTCACTGTTATCTTTTTATGTGGTAGGTTAGTATAGATTCCTCGTCATATGTAATTGAACCTGCTGTTTTACCCTCTCCCTTTTCTCTGGAAATCTCTCTAAAACTGTTTTGCTCAGTTGAGGCATTCCATGGGTGAAGTCTTAGTTCTTTTTAGAGTGATGGTCACCTAAGAAAGTATTTAGGATGAATCTCTAAGTCAGTTGTATGGAACACTTTCAACAATGTCAACCTCCTGCAATAACATGTATACAGTTATAAAGAGATGATGTCACTGAAACAATTTTCTTGTGTGATGTCTGCTATTTGTGCAGTTTTGAATATCTTCTTTTTTTTTTGTGTACCTCTAGCATTTCTAATCTTCCCATGAAGCTTCTGTTTCATGATTGTTGCAGCTACTGATAAAGAATGTAACTGTGATGGCACACACGTAGGATTATAGTCTAACTTAATCCCTGATGTCATTTCATATATTTTCCCTTCTGTATCCTCCCTGTTCTTCTCTCTCTTATCCCCCCCGCAATGGGAAGAATAGCTTCCAGCTCTTAGTTGAACTGGTAGATTGGTTTACTGATGGAGACCGATTGGCTTAACATAGCATTTTAAGAAGCTCTGTCCACCGCCATCCACTTATTTCTCTCCTTCCCATTTTGTCCCCTTCCTTTCCTGTAGTTTCCATCTCCTCAGTTCACATACCATCACTCAACAATTCATTTGGCACAACTGAGCACATATTTTTTCCCAGCTGTAATAGATCCTCTTTTGGAGATTCCCAGTGGTGTTAATAACTGCTTGTTCCCCCATCTCCGCACAAAAAAGTGCGTTCTGCTACTCCCTTGTGACAGGTGGAAAAACAACTTTGTGTGGCTATACTGTAAAATAAGTGGAAACCCCTTTTGTAGTGCAGGGAGCAACTTTTGCATGCTTGTTTGTTTTGTTTTTCAGAGCAGTTATTGGATGTGCTTACAGGAGGCTTCCGCCGGGCCCTTTCAGTCCTGTCCTCCCCCACCTTTTGTTAGGAGTTTAATTTCTGCTGAAGATACATTTCTGTCATCAGCTACACAGGCACTAATATATATTAAATAAATTTTTTCAATCTCAGCATTTATATGTTTTTTAAAGATTCAAAAGGAAAAGAAGAAAAAAAAGGTACATTGCCTCCCTTGGATGACCTTTTGCATGTGATCTTCTCTGCACCAATTTTTTTAATTAGGAAGTTATTAGGACCCAGAATATGTCTCCAAAATATAAGGTCTGGGGAACCATAGCGATCAGACAGTTTCTACCAGGCAGTTTATAACTCAGTTACTAGAGTAGTAAAATACAGCTTTAGTTACTGGAAAACTAAATAGATAGAGCAAAAGAATGAGTAATCCTGTGGCACAATCAAAAGATCTTTAAAATGATTCAGTACCAGCTCTGTTGAAGCACTTGACATTATTCAACGTAATGTTGATTTTCGGTTACATTCAAAGCAATAAGCAAAGGGTTGCATGACTTAAATGTAAATGATGGGAAAAGAATTTAAGGCTTTAAAGACAATACTTGAAGCAGTTACAGGGCAGAATGCATGCAGACTGTATGCTGACCATAATCATTAAATTCTTTATTTAAATCTTTTGTAGAATTCATTGGAGTACTGAGGGACTATTATCAGGTTTCCTCTGTAAGGTATTTGCATGTGTATGACATTTACCAAGTAGTGAAAAAAGCAAGCATTCAAAATTCCTGGTTATTGTGCGGATTTCACAGCTGTTCCTGGAGGTTTAATATAGACTAGAAGGTTTCTGGTAGTGCTAGGTAGCTGCAAAATGGGTGAGATTTAGTTATTCCCTTTACCTCATTTACTTCTAATAGTGTGCAAGTCTGTAGGGCACAGTAGGAATTATGCATATACAATGCATTTTGATGGGGATTAGCACCCATAAATCTTTTTGGTGCATTCCAGCAGTAGAATTGCATGAGGAGTTCTGGTTCAGATCCATTGCATCCTCAGCAGGGAAAGGGTTAGACTGTCTGTTGAATAGCTGTGGGTAGGGCTAACTGAAAAATTTAAATTCCAATGTTTTCCCAGAAATCTACGTTTCCAAGTAAATGCAATGTTTTGTATAAAACATCTGTTTTAACACAGATTTGTTAACTGACCAAACAATTGAAAACAGAATGCTTTCCACTTTCTAGATATGTATTTTCACTTCAGCTTGTTAAATAAGAGAGAAGGGGAAGATGCTGACATTATTTCGATCAATCCCATTTAGATGTAGATAAATTAGGAAATATCTTAACAAGGTTTGTGGATTGAGAGTTTATAAGAAACTTTTTTTTTTTAGAGAAGTGAAGCTATATTCTGAAAAAGTGAACTTAAAAATAAAAGTTTTACTTTAAAATTTGAAAGTTTTTATATTATACATTGCAATATATTTAACTTTCCTATAGAACTTTTCATTAGTATTCCATTGTAAAAACACCTAGAGATCCAAGTATCGTCGTCCTTACAGACCTGGTAGATGTGCTTCTAAATGTCTTTATGTTCTGTTTGATAAATATAGAAATATTGACAGTTTCCTATGCTAAACATCATTCTTGAAAACTCAATCTGAAGTCATGATCTATTCTTTGTGTGTTATGTATCCCCCAAAAAGAGATTGTGTAAATACTAGTTGATTTTACTGATGACACACAAGCCACATAGAGGAAATCACCTCACTCTTACATAGTTGTGTTGAGTTTGCAAAACTAACAGGCAGTGTCTATATTAAGCGTGAGTATAAACACGTGGATCTTTTAGTATGTATCACATGTCTGTCTTAGTCACTTTTCTGACGCCTGTTACATTTTTTAATGTAGAAACTTCATTAGAAGGTAAAATTTAAATATGACTTTTCAATACACTTAGATTTTAAAACACACTGAAATCAAACAGGCATTTATCAGAACTCTCCTATGCCTGATATCCCCACAACCCAAATTATCTTCACCTACTATATAGTTCCCACCAGGTATGCTGAGGTGAACAAATTATTAATATAACTGACATATCTGCTATGATTTTTTGTCTTCTTTAGAAAAGATAATAAAAATTACATACTCTTTTATTTTTGCTCCCTACCTGAAGGAACCACTCTTTCACAATTCTCTTCAACATCTGAAGTGGACAGATACTCCATATAATAAAAATAGCTTTCACTGAGCCTTCATCTCATTTTCTCCAGCAACAAAGTTGACCCTGTGACTAATGCATTTAAAAACCAACCAAATGGAATAACTGAAAGCCAAATTGAGAGATGCTTCTTTTCCATTAGTAGTGAACCTACTGGCTGCATGCTGCTGCTTGCTGCTTCAGGGCACTTCTGTGTTGGTGTATGTCTGACATTAATTTGCATCATTATTTGAAGGTGAAGGTGGATGGTTCCTTCATGCAAGTACTATTAAATTGGAGAAGCAAGAGGACACTGAAATTTAAATTTTAAGTGTCAGGCTCTGTACTGCACTTTACTTTAGAGATCATCAAATCTGTATCTTGCTCACAGAAGCCAGTCCATGGTAACTTTGTATCTTCTTTGTAGACTTAGTCACTATCACTTTTGGTCCATTTTTTTTTTACCCCTCCTGAGCAGATGCTGACACTTTAGTCAATGGCAGCTATGGATGCTCAGCCCTCCTGAGAGAAACTGCCCGTTCCAATGAAGCAGATTGGGTTTAAGAATTCCATTTACCAAATTGAAAATCAGCATATGTACAAGCTTTGGAAGACTGGGAATGAAGTAATATTTGTCTATAAGCTACAGGCACCCAAGATCTAGAGCAAAACCAGCTTTGCCAAATCATGGTTAGAGCTGATAGTAGCTCCAATGCTTGCAATTTTAGGACTATCATACTATACAAATCAAAAAAAAAAACCCAAAACCAAAAAAACCCCAGTGAGTTCAGGGAAATACTATCCTAATGGAATTCAAACACAATAAAACAATAAGGAAGAAGAAAAATGTCAAAAATTCACAGAAATGTTCATAATATTTAATTCATTTGAATGAAATACAGTTTAAACCATGTCTTACTTGTCTGTAAGGTCTAACCTGTTGACATTTGTCTTTAATCATTTACCTTATACAGGATTGTAATATAGCCTATTCCCCTTCAGTCTTTCTTATGACAATATGTGGATCTTTTATTCAGCTAGAGAGTGAAGCTACTAGAAGACTGCAAATGTCTAGTTGTAACACTAGAACTGGCAAAATCAAAAAGTGGATTTATAATTTGAAAATACTTAAATTAATTAAACTAAATTGATAATACTCCTTTAAATGTACATTGCATTCAAGAGCTTGAATATAGGTTTACTTAGATTTTGTAGCAAANTGGTGTTGGCCTTCTTGGCCACCTCTATAATCTCCATGTATGCTTCATGTTGAATCCTCTGAGGGTTATGGCAGTTCAACCTTTGTGACCTAGAATTAGTAAAAGGCAAGTTTTTCTGTTTCTGTATATAATGTGCAGTTCTGATCTATAAAAGCTTTAACGTTGTAGAATTCTGTATTTGATACATGAAGATACAAGTTGATTTGATACAAGAAAAGATTTTTTGCAATTTCTAATGGTTTTTTTTTGCCTTCTCAGGGGTTTTTAAGACAATCATGCAAATAATCATGATTGTTAAGGGATGTCCTAAATTACACCTGTGCATGATACCTGTGCAACTCTGTAAGACTTCTTGAATTGTATTAGCAAAAGTCCAACTGATTGAAATAGAGTAAACAAAGCTATGGATGATGCAAGAGAAAGAATCTGTCTTCTGTTGTTTCTAGGCTGAGCAAATGTAAAAGCAGTGTAAAAGCAAGCAGATGTCACTCCAAATACATACTGGCAATTCTACTTCGAGGCATGCTTTAATTCTGGAGAGTGACACAACAGTCTTGCACAATATTTCTGTAGCATTCGAAAGGATATCCAGTAACTCTTGTGATGATTCATGTCTGAATATTTTGTACGCTTATTAACTCTTCCGACCAGCTCAGTTAAAAGAGAGAGAGCACACACAAACTGGATTATAGTTTCTTGTGCAGACTTGTTTAGTAGCATCCAGTTAAGAGAGCCAGTTGGTTACTTACGCAACCTCAGCTCAGCTTGCACAGGTGTCACCAAGGGCATCACTTTTTTAAAAGGGGATTGCACAACTGTAATGAGGACACTGTTTGGCAGGGAGAGCTTTCGTTACAGGAAGTGAGAGATAAACAAGAAATAGTGCTGGGTGGCTACAGGATCCAAGGCTGGGTTTGTGGGCCTGGCAATTTGGGGAAAAAAAAACCTAAACAAAAAATCCCACCCCCACACCCCCGAATCCGAACTCTCTACATGACCCCAAAAAAGCATACGTGGTGTCAGAACAAAGGCACAACATATATGAATATTTTTCATACTGTTTTTAGGGTAATTTTTCAGAGCAAAGCTATACTTTGAACCATACCGTAAGCTTCTATGCACCAACTTAGTTTTGCTACTTTGTTACAGACATCAGATGCTTTAATTAATTAAAGGCTGAAAACAAATATTTTTAGGATTTATTCATGAAAATAGAGTGGGTTAATCCACCAGTTTAAAAATCTTTCAAATCGCCAACAGAAACTGTAATTTTTGTTTATATATATACATATCAAATACACATACATGCAATGTGTATGTGTATAAAACAGAATGTCAAGTACTAATAAATTAAATATTAAAACTAGGCTAAATGGACTCTCAAACAGGTTGCCGTGTCTAATGACAAGCAATTACTTAAATAACCATTTCATGCTGTTAGGTTACTCCTTCACCAAAGATGTCACAGTATTCTCCTAACTCTCCATGTCTGCCTTACTTCAGAACCTCTGAGAAGAAATTTAAATAGTCACCAGACCGGCATAAGTCAGATGTGTGCTGACTGTTCAAGCTTTGCCTGTTTCCTGAGGGCAATACCACAGTTCTCAATTCCTGGTAAGCAAGACAGCCACATTCATTTTCAGAACAACCAGTCCTGCATCTGCGTTTATCTACTTTTGTATGTTATGGAGAAGACATTTGGCTGGGTTGCTTGTAAAAGATGATGCCAAACATAACCAGTGGGATGCTAACTAGTATCTAAACATGAAGACCTTGGTTGATACAACTAAAATTTACTTGCTTGAAACTACATGGTAGTTGTTGTGTTCCTTATAATCTGTCTTTGATAAGTGTAGAAATAATGTCTGGAATATAACCAAGAACAGGGAAAAAGTGGCTTGTTCGCTATAATATGTTGTTACTATTAAAATATGCACACCTTTTGCTCACAAAACAAAACCCAACAACACCAGAAAAACGGGGAAAAAGGAACTTTCATGCTGGATAGGGGAAAAGCAGTAAAAAATGATTTTATTTCAAATTAGCTATTTGAGGGTTGTACTTGTTTACCTTTGTCAGATGTAAAGGAGGGACATCCAGAAAGGCTACTAAGAGATGTTTTGTAAGGTGTTACCCCAGAAATTATTTGGATCAAGAAGAAAGTCGTAAGGAAGACCTTGTTTGTAAACTACTGGTGTATCACAAACAGTAACCAAGATATTTATCAGTACATACAGATAAACTGAAATTGATCTAAGCTTTTCTTAGATGCAGTTATTTTACTTGCTGGCTCTACTTTTGGCAACTTAATATAAGATTAAAGGGCAAACCGAACGAAAATATCTTACATCTGTCCTTGACTGTGCCAGGTTAAGGTGAGAAACGTGCGAGTTTCACGCGGAGATTTTGTAAAAAATCCAGAGGCTTTTAATTTGAAATCATTCCCTTGGTAATGACAAATAAACGCTTGGAGCCCAACATACAGCCTGGAGAGTAACGCCCGCGGCTGTGCCCGGCCGACTGGCACGCCGCTAGGTCCATACAAGGTCAGCAGCGGGTGGGAGGCACGGTGGGCTGCGTCGGTGCCCCCCGTGCCCCCGTCGGGGTGCGACGCAGCCCTTACTGGCCGGCCACCTGGGAAGCAGCTGCTCTCCAGCCTAAGCCTGGCTGAAATCCAGGACTGAGAACTCTTTGGTTTAGCACAGAGAAAGGAGTTCGCAGGGACGTAGTAAAGGTAAGAAGAGAGAGAATTAGGTGCAAAAGCATAAGCTGTTACTCCTCATCAGCTGATGAAAGCTGCTGCGGTTCGCAGCTGCTCACTGGCGGGGAGCGGGCTCTTGCTGCGGGCTGCTGTAATGAAAGCGCTGGTGGGAGGGTCAGAATTGCAAAATGTGAAGGTGGTTACACTGGTGTACTCAAGACCCAATACTGCATCCTTAACATTAGGCAGTACCGCTGCTCTCATTTGTCAGTACTGTGCTGTTATCGCTACAGTGATGCCATTTTCTGATCCTTTGTCTCTTTTGTATTTGCACTGTGAGGTCTGATTTGGAGTCCCATGTTTCAAATTCTGTTAATAGTTTGTATTTTTGGTATTTATACTTTCCCCTATTTCCACATATGTCCACAAACAAAAAATATACTGAAGTATTTAAAATATAACAGTCAGTAAGATGATGTTAAAAAGCAAGTGATTTTTGTTTTTGATTTAAAACTAGAAATATTTTCTCTGTTGAATAATGTACCTGATATGTTTCTCATTCTTAAAGCGTTTCATTTCAGTCAGCAAGTCTTTTAAGTGTATTCAGTATTTACATTCTTCTCCCTCCCCTCCTAAAAATCATCTTCTCTGGAAACATTGGAGGCAAACCTCAGCTTTCCATGCTTTCAGTATTTCTGTCTTTGAGCAGCCTTCATCTGTCTGCAGTCTAGACTGCATTAGACTAACAAATCAAGAAATTTCTTCCTCTACAGTAAAAATGAAATTAGTTTCACTAACTAGAAATAAAATCACTAGTTGTCATTAATGGAGTTTATTTCACAGGAGTTAAATTTACTGTCTGCAGTGGTAATCTTCTCAAATAAGCATAAGGGAGCTCTCTCCCCCTTCATTATTTCCTTTGCACCATATAACAAAGCTTTTGACTCGACCCTTTCTGCTTTTGTGTTCTTAGGACATCTCTGCATGAATGATGCAACTGGATTTATTTGTATGTAAATCAATGTTAAAAAAAGACAAAACTGCATTCAAAAAGTGCAAATCTTTGGACTTAAAATTTAGGAATTTTATTCGGTTTTGGACAAAGAATGATTTGAAGACTGTTCATGCCCCCGTCTCTCTGCTCTGGGTTGTGTTTGCAGTCGACTGCCTATCTGTTCTCTGTGCTCTGAGGCTTGTGTTGAGCAACCACTGTGTTTACCGGTATGATGTCTGCTTTTCCAGTTTTGCTTTTGGAGACTGGGTATTTTTCTGAAGCAGCAACTTCTCCTTTAAACTCCGGGGAAGTACCACCTTAATTCTGTCTGAAGTATTTCAGGCTGCTTAGGTAAGAGAAGTCACTTCCAAAACTGCTTGATAGCTTCATGGCTGTTTTGCAGGGTGTAAGGTGGTGGCAACAAGAGAATGTTTTGTAAGTATGCGCTGTGTACTCTAGATTACCAACACCACAGAAGTTAAAGCAGCCTCTTTCATGGTGGTTTGTTATTTCATAACGGTCCACAGTTATCTCCCTATACCTAACCTTCCTGTGCGGCTCCTGCTTGAGCCCATGCTCAATGGACTAGACCAGAAGACCCCAAGCCCTACGTGGCTTGTGGGCAGTATATTACCCAATGTGACTTTCTGACATTTTTCATAGCTATAAGAAATCAAAAGGTCGTAACAGAGGTTAGCAAGAACAAAATTTGATCTTACCTGCAGTATGTTACTTGCTTAGTATTGTCCCTAATGGACTAGCAAAAGTTTGGACCACTAGACTGTAAAGAATGAAATATCTAGAGAAATATTTTGAATAATAAAATTAATGAATGTATGAACCTTCATATTGTGGTTAATTACATTAAACTTAAAGCAATTTTTAGTACATGGAGGAAGAAGGGAAAATACTGCATGAAACATTTTCAGTGCAAACTGTTAAATTTAGAGGGCGCTTTGAACAAGAATTATGTAATAGCATGACAATGGTTAATGCATCATGACAGCAAGTGAAGAGTTGTCTTTCTTACAGTATCTGAACAAAGCCAAAAGGAAGTTATGCCTTCCTTCTAAGTGTTTGTGTGCGTATTTGTAGTATAATTATGAAATGACAACTGTTTGCAACGCTTTTTCTAACCCTAATGAGCTTTCTCTGTTCTCTCAGTGTCTCATCTGCAAAATCATCTTGGTACTTTGGATGTGGCAGTTTACTTTGAAGAATGAGTTGAACAAATGTACAGGGAGCTACATGATGTAGAAATAACATTTCTTGCTGTTCTGGATAGTTACGGGGCTGAACTGGATAAGATAGGATAATAGAAGAACAATATGAGACACTTTACACTTGGAAATCAAAGAGTAAATAGCACGCTATTCTAGGCATGACCAGTAGGAGATAGAATGACATCTCAGTGTTTCCATGAGTTCTGTGTATTCTGCCCCAAGTATCCACAGCAGGCCCTCCTGCCTGAGCACAAGGTCTGGCCACCTTCTCTGGTAAATAATTCAGAGTACCACTTCTGTGAATAAGTATTATCACATGCACTTAATATAAAAGAGTCACAGAGTAAAGATCATATTGTAAACTCTTTAATAAACAGTGACTTGCATGATAACTCTTGAGTTTCTTTGGTAGTATGCGAATTACTGCTGAATCTGAATAAGCAGCTCACAATATGGCTCCTGGTTTCATAAGAAGGACATGGGAGCATTGGAAATAAAAATCAAATTGCCTGAAATCCTTTAATTTAGCCAGACAGAGTAATAAATGACAAGGTTGTCTTGCTCTTTTTATGCCAAGCTAGTTTGCTTTATGTTGTAGTACCAAACTTGTAAAATTGCTAGTATTGTTCTACAGCTGAACTTTCAGATTATGACCTCTGTCTGACCCAAAGACACTGAGTGCAGTTTAATATTGAGGCAGGCCCCATCAACTCAGCATCTCTTTTGTCTTATCTCCCACAGGTGTTATTCCAAATGAAGTTTCAGGTGCTGGAGGACAAGTTAAGGTCAGCTTAGTTTTTCTTGATACTATAGTTAGATTTCATATTGTGTTTACTATAAATTGAACTGTATAATTGCAACCCTTAGGTTACACCCCCTCCCCTTTCAGAGCCACAGGGAGGTCTAGGTGGTTGGAAATTACTGGAGGAAATACTTGTGTGAAGACTTGTCATTATTTTGTGATAATATTTTTTTTTTAAAGCAGGTTTTTTCCCTCTGTAAATATAACAATGTAATACTTCAATTACGGGCATCAGAGTTTACTTTGGATAGTTGGAAAACTGGTATTTTGCCATTTAGAAGGTAAGTGATCCATTTTAATAGATACACTCATCAATAAGGAATATTTTATATTAAACATTCAGTAAGGAATATTTTATATTAGTAATTAAAGATAACTATGCTGTGAGCTGTACCTGGTATTTGTTAAGCCAAACCCAAGATCTCTGGCCTTTTTGGTTATGAGCAGGGAAAACTTCATGGGTGTGAGGGGAATGTGGAATCAGAGAGACAAAATAAGCTGAGCAAAGTCTGAGAGGGAACAATTTGATAATTAGAATTTGAGTTTAATTTGAAATAGTGCACGTTAACAGATGAAGATGCAAAATCACACATTTGGAGCGTTCTGAGCAGTTTGGTAATCTCTTCCTTTTAAATAATAGTTTTCTCAAGTCAAAGAAGCATTTCACATCTCAAGATTCTGCATTGGCAGTATTTCTTTGCAGACAAGGGGGAATAATAAAAAGGAAGCATGCCAGCATGTCATCCTTACATACAGGTGAGCTCCTAGAGACGACGAAATAACATGAACCTACAAGGGGAGCATCTCTTTTCATTATGTGTGTACACAAGTAAGGATGTCTTCTAGACCATAGGGTTAAAAATATTTGAAGTGATAGATCTGGGAACAGTATCAAATGGTCCATGTTTCAATCCCACATCCACCACTAAGTTGCTGTGCAGTATCTTGAGTTTTCCAGAACTCACTTTAGTAGCCTGTAAAATGACTTGGGTTTATTTTATGAGCATACAGACCATCAGACCTACCAAGCATTTGTTTCTAAAGCACTTCAAGGAAGCCAGATATCACGTATGCAGATCAGTACAGAATAACTCCTCAGCTCCTGTAGTAGTTCAGCAGACGTAAGGAAGTATCCACTATTTCAACTGAAAGGTAAGTTACTCTTCTTTATGTAGAAGTGCCCTATGGGCCTGTCATTGAGAAGTAGGTCAGACATGAAAGGAATTTCAGGCCTAAAGCCCTCGGGTCTCTTCAGCAAGATATTCCACCCTACTCAGTGGGTGGCAAAGCTTGTAGTAAATCCTGGGAGCTAGAAAAAGGAATTAAGGTGGGTGAGAAACACTTCCCTCCAAAACATTTGAAAAGTAAGAGTAGTAGGGAATTTAGAGTACAACAATACTCAAGCAACAGTATAGCAGTATTAGGATATCATCTTAAATGCTGACAAATTCCTAATCTGAAATTGGTTGTGTGTTCTTAAAGATCTGTTACAGTCATAACCTTCACATGTCCTGGATTCAAGCACTAATTGATAGATCTAGCTACGTAAAACTGTTGTGTGTGTGCTTTTATATGTCATGGCTTTGTGTACTCACAGAACAGAAATGTGTATCTGTTCTGTTTTGTAGATTCTAGAAACTGCGATGCAGGAAAGTAGTATAATTATTCCTACCTAAATCACTGTTTTCTCTATTCTGCATCCATCAGTTTCATAAATTTGATACTGCAGAAGGGAAGTGAGTGTTTTCCTTAATGACCTAGCAAATTATACAGTATTGTAATTGGGAAAAATAATTCCTGATTGTCCTTGAAATAGTTGCTCACCTGGATAGTTGCAAATGTTACTCAGTACACCTCTTTAAGAATCTGTCATGCTATGACTTGGTGGCTTTCCTCAAAAGTGAATTCTGCTGGGCGTAGCATCTCCAGTGATGTGGTTTTAGATGTTCCACACTTTAGCTAAAGGGATCACAGAAATTAAATTGGGGTTTTTAGCTCTTCCCAACTGAATAGCCTCAGTGTCTCAAGATCCTTGCGTATATTCTTAGCCCTGCTGACTAGAAATGAGTAAGCAAAATCATTTGCCATTTCTTAATGACAGTGCTTAAGGGGAAAACATTATCACAGAATCAGAAAAATCCCAGCAGGGAGATAATTGTGTCATATAAATGTGTATCTCGGTATTCTTAAAAAGCGTCTAAATAAGCAGTCATTCCTTAGGCCTCTCTATCAGCAGTTGGGCAAGCAAAGAGGAAAACTAACCGTGTGTTTGCAGGAATTTGGGTAACATCACTGTTCTTGATTAAAATACCAATAGTAGCACCGAGATGCAAAATAGCTTGCCCAGGGTGGGTGAGGGGGGGCACTCGGAGAGCTGGGAATAGACCCCAAGTCTCCCTGAAACCAGCCCACTCCTCTACCATAAAGAAGGGTCTGCCTCCAGGAGCAAGTTCTTTTCTCTTTTTAGATATAAGGCCCCTGCCCCTATAGTTTGGGTTTTTTCTTTTTAATACTGTGATTGCAGAAATAAGAACAAAAGTACTCAAGCTGCCAGCTAATTTAAAATCAAACTCGTGATGAGCATCACTGTTGATATAAAGGATCTGCTGTTTTATAGCATCATTGGCTCTCTTTTCGTAGCATCCAGAGTTTTTAAAGGAAGTACAATAATGAAAGTGAAATGGAAGTTAAAGGTTTTGATGCTCTAAACAAAGCCGAAAGGAAATGATGGTTAGCAAGGTAGTGATAAAATGAAGATTTTTGTTTTACGGAAGTAAGAGTCTTGCAGAATCAAATCCTGTCACTCGCTTTTAAATCTCTCCATGCCTTATATTCCCATTCACAAAAAGATGGCCCATGCTCTTTCAGCTGAATAAATCCAAATAATTTTCCTCCTCCTGCAGTCCTAACTAGTGAGCCAGTTTACTGCAGTGGTTCTTAGTAGTCTTCAGAGCCTGAGCTTGCACTTTGTACTTTTGGAAAGAGAGGTGTGTGGCATGAAATGTGATCCCTGAACAACTTTCCCACTAGAGCAGAGAGGTTCCTTTCCCTCCCAAGGTGCAAAGCAGCAATGCCTGTCAGCTTCTCCTCACTCTGAAGTGAGTTAATTCCTCCCGTCTTGAAAGTTTGAACAACTGCAGCCTTTAGGCTACCTTTCAGCTATCTCAAACACTGCCCTTGCTCTTTTCATAGCCTTGTCCATTTTGAACACCCTCACATATCTGACTTTTCCCCCAAGTCAGTCGCTATCGTTATTCAAATGGCTATTAATGAACCTTTTTTGCTCAGTTTTACCTTCACTGAGATCAGACCAATACCTGGGCACCACAGATGAACATAGGAATACATGAATAAGCAGCAAATAGACTGTTTGCTAAGCAACCATGGAGTCAGCCACATGGTAAACAAATTTAATATTTGATATCCAGCCAGTTACTTAGAGCAGCCTGTAGTTTGTACACGGCAGGATTGTACAGCTGATGTAGAAAGTTTGGGTTTTGTCACTTCCCTGATCTCAATGTTTTTAAACTCTCGTCCCATTGTTGGTATAGGTTTGCATTTACAATAGTGACAATGACTCTGTAGAGGCATAGTCATCATCTTCTAGAACGCTGTCATCTGGTGGTGGTTTTAAGCCACAACATTGAGATACAAAAGTAAAAATGGCAATCAAATCAGGCTAGAGAAATGCTCTGATTATCCATTAAGTCCAGCTTTCATATTAAAACCAGTAGGGTTCTAATCACAGCACTATGAAGGATTTATGTTGCACAACTGTTTCTCCTCATTCTGTAGGCTGCAGGTACAATGACTTATCACAGTTTTCACTGCACTATCAGATAAAGTGCTGTTGTTCATAACCTTTGTGCTGAAGTAAAGATCAAAATACTTCCTAACTGAAACTGATCACCTGTGTGCCTACGTATTATGGTACCACTCTATGACTGCTTTAACATCAACATCATTAATATTTTGAATTTTACGAGTAGGAGTAAAAACTGCAATTATTACCAAATGCAACATTCCATAAACTGTCTGTAAAGAACAATGTTGTATACATAAGCTCTGGACAGTAACTCCTGTTACATGATTAGTGCTCCCTTCTGCCTAGGTTTGTTTACTCTATTACCAGCTCATGTTCATTTATTTTTAAAGTAACTCCCTCAGTGTCAAATATTATCCAGTAGGAGTAATAGGAGTATTAGGCATTATTTTAACAGCGTGATGATGTAAATAAAAATTCAAACATGGCAAACTTCCTTTCCAAACAAAATATGAACAAACATTAAAAAGTTATGAGAAACGCTACATACGTTACGTTGCTTTCTTTTATGTCTTTTCATACTTGCGGTGGATGACTAGATTGAAAGAACTAGTTGCTAGCAAATTCATACATTTTTCACAAAGTACTTGGAGTTGTAGGTGTGGAAAAGAGTATTGAAAGCCATATTCATAATTTATGCCCCATGGCTTTTCTGTGATTTCCAGAAAGCTGCAGTAACTTGAAGACGGCATTTTAAAAATCAGGTTAGACTGGCTGGAGGCCATACGCATGAATACTTTAATCACCAGTGGCAACTGAGATAGTTACCGGTTGAGAGAATATTTTTTTCAGTAACAGAGTTGCTTGTTAGCTGAACTTGAAGTAGCATGTACTGGGATTACTTCAGTTTAAAGTAAAGCAAATCGCTCAGCAAATGCTGTCTGTTCTTGAGCAGTCTGAAGTAACTCTGGCAATGTAAAGCTACCCAGCTCCTGCCTGCCTCTGTCCCTCTTGCAGCAGCTCCTGTACTCGGGGGACTCAGCACAGTAAGTCGGCAGAAAATTACTTGCTTTTTCATCAGGTTAGTTTTCTGCAGACTCAACACGCAGAAATGACTAAGGGAAAGGTCTGACAAGCATTGGAGCTAGCACAAGGCAAGGAACGGGATTGCAGGGATGTGTGGGCCACTGTCACCGACAATTAAGTCTAGACTGCTACAAAAAGACTGTCTTTTACATTGATGCTCTATTCCCTTTCCCAGGGAAATACATTAATGACGGCTATAGATTTAATTTGGAACAGACCTTTATTCTTAACTATCCAACATAACCAGGGCTGTTTGCAGAAACACATTTATCTTTCACAGACAGTACAATAATGTCATATTTCTCTTGTTTAGCCTGTGTTAACTGGTGTACTTAAGGAAGATGAAAAAGGAGGGGCAAATCTTCAGTTTCAGCTGCTACTTTTACCTTCACAAAGAAATCTACCAACATCAGATTGACCCTCTAGAAAAAAAGTACTATTCAGTTAAGTAAGCGATTTTGACACCGTGTGTGAGAATATGGTTCCAGACATTTCCCCTTCCCCACAGGACTTCTGAGGGGTTTAGGGTAAATGCTTTGTGTGTTGCAATATGTTTTAATCACACTTGCCCAGGCGTGAAAACATTTAACGCCCTTTTGGAAGGCTTATGATAGTATTTTGCAGAGTTATCATATATATCTTCACCATTTGTATACTACCGCTTAATGTGGGATACCACTTTGTGTTACCTAAGCAACACTAGACACGTAGCCGCGTATCACAAAATATCGCCGTTTTGTACCCATTTAAAAGCACAGAAATTCACATTGTCCTTGATTTTTTAAATGCCACCAATCTGTATATGATTAAATGATACATACAAATATTACTTCACCTCTTCCTAAAACTCAGGTTAGGCACCTCCTGTGGAGAACAGGAGGTGATCATGTACATTGGAGTTTACACAACAACAGACCTTGCTGTAGTAAAAAAATGCCCTGGAAAATATCCAACTGCTATATGATTACCACGTTGGGTTAGTATTATTGCAGTCCATTAAGAGAGTTCCAATTACTTAATCATCTTACCATTTTCTGTAGCAACTAAGACTGTAGTGTAGGAAAAAAGGCGTATCTTTTACCATAGTTCTTAGTCTCGTACTTGTTCTCTTCCACATAGCTTTTAGTCCTGTGAAAACATCTGTGAAAACTATGAGAAACAGTCAGAACTTACTCTCTCAAGCGTTACATTTCCCAAGGAAATAACACAGATCTCTCTTTTGTGTTGGATACATTTTATGAAAGACTTAACAAGGCTTTGCTTTTTGATTTGCTGGCTGTAGGAGCCAGTGTCCTTTCAATTGTGCATCTATCCATCAAACCCACATACTACATTTAGTGACTTAGGTTTAAAATTAGAGTGTAATCTGTAGATGCTGAAGGGAAGAAGAGAACGTGAGCTAGCGCTTGTAATAAAGCACAAAGGCGTGAGAGAATTGCAGATTTATTAGGAGACTGAAGGTTGTTAAGAGGGTTTCCCAAAGCATCCATCAGGCAATGCCCCCTTCTCGCTTACTAACCTCTGAGTTGTACAGCCGTGCTGCTGCATGTCATATTTAGAGGGAACAGAGGCTACCTGACCGAGGTAGACAATTTTTGCTTTTTATGGCCGTAGTAAACTTAATTACCCATTTTATCTCATTTCCTCATGGACTGACACTCGGGCATTTTTGCCGCTTCAGTCCTGGAGACTTTTTCCCTATACCTCTGTTTCAAGGCCACCTATAGAACAGAGAACATAAAAATCTTCAAAATATTTATCTGATTGTTATGGCTTGTAGGTTCAGACTAGCTTTTTTTGAAGGTGTTACAAATCAACAGTTGTTCTCACTAGAAATCAGTAGAATGTACAAGTCACTGCTGCCGTCTGGTGTATACATAGTAGCCTTAATGGGAACACAAAGAAAATGATTACTGCCAGTTTCTCAGCTTATCTACAGCTAAATAGACTGCTGAAATTACTTTTTTTTTTTTTTTTAACATGTAGCAAAAAATTAGGAAAAACTAAGAGCAGTTTATGTTTGCTGCGGATGTATCTTGATTTTTTTTTTCTGTTTTTTTGGTCAGTGTACATTTCTTTCTTTCCTATCCACTTTCTTTCCCTCAAATTACTTAAAGATGACAGGAATGCATTTCAGCAAAAACACTTCTGGATGTTTGCGATTACCGCACACAGTCTTCATCGTACGGTGCCATACAGCAGACCTCATGGTTCAGCATTTCTTGCAAATAGCATCACGTATTTCTAGCCTTCATAGAACATCACTGTCAACACAGCAAGTTTCAAAATAGCCCCATTGTTGGAGAATGAATGCCAGCTACTGCCGACAGCTCTCTGCACCTACACTGACAGGGCTGAACACCCCTCCACCCCCCCCAGTCTCATCCAACAAGGGCTCTAAAGCCACGGGTTTTAACCTAAAGCAGCCAAGAACATCCCTCCCTCCCCAGTTTTAAAGATAATAACACCGGTGGCAAACACCACCTTTCCACTTTAATGGTAGTCTATTTGAAAACAATATACCTCAAGTTTACAAACGGAAGAATACTCCGAAGGTTTCAGGGTGCACCAAAGGAAAAGGCATGGGTTAGTAGGCATGGTGGTGTTGGGTTGACGGTTGGACTAGATGATCTCGGAGGTCTTTTCCAACCTTAATGATTCTATGAATCTATGAAAACAACGTGGCTCTCTTAACAGCAGCTAGGTTTTCAGACAGTGGCAAAAAGCAGCTTCTGAGCGTTTTTCAGCCAGAAGCTTTCGCAAGCCCAAGAATCGAGCCACCTTGTTATTACCTCGTAAATACCGTGTGGTAACAAGGTGCCCGATTCTTGGGCTTGCGAAAGCTTGCGCGGGAGCCCAGCACTAACGGGCACGGAGGGTCCGGGTCCCCTACGGGCGTATGAACCCCCATTTCCGAGCATTCCGGCAAATCGAGTCTTTGCACCCATTTTTTTTCTAGCAAATCCAGTCTTTACACCGATTTGCCTTCTCCAAGGGGAGCAGGATTTACGTCTCATCACTTGGGCCAGCCACCCAGAGAGCCCGGGCTACGGGAGCAACCGACAGAAGCCACAAGCGGCGGGGGCCGGACCGCCTCCCGCTCCCTGGGCGGCGGGGCAGCGCGCCCCCTGCCCGCAGAAAGCGCCCTCGTTGCCCGTAAGGGTGCGGCGGCAGGGGCAGGCCGGGGGCGCAGCTTCTCCCTCCCCGCGCCTCTGTGGGGCGAGGGGGCCGGGCGGCCCGGCTGCTGCCGCCCGTACGGCCTGCCGGCCTGCCCCCGGCCCGGGCTGGAGCGCCCAGCCGCTGGCGGGGTTTAAGGAACGGGATCGCAGGGGCACGCCGGC
>VZTL01062469.1:0-18794 GCA_013400535.1 Scopus umbretta | reverse complement strand
TTTTTTTTTTTTTAATTTAATAGTAGTAGTAATGCCATGTTTGTTTATTTATATTATGCAGCATGGACTGCAGGGAAAAAAACAAATAGAAGAAACTAGTCTTTGAACGCTTTGGATGGTGACTGAAATACTACTTGGCCCTCTGTTTGAGAAAAGCAGCCTCTGCTGCTAGATGCAAACAGGCACGAACACACAAGCCTGGTTGCTCTCTGCAGAGGACTTACAGATGCCACTTGCACACTCAACGCCGGTCGCATGCCGTGAACGCACACAGAGTGACCCTGAGTAACTGGGATCCGGTGAAACAGAAAAGGATTCGCAGAATTAAAAGATGTCAGATGCACACAAATGGGCATTTCTGAAGCTGCTGTGCCTGGGGTCCCGCTCCGGGCCTGGGTCTGCCCGAGGCTGGTGGCCACCATCCAAGCCTTGCAGCCAATCCAGCGCAGCAGCACCTGGATCTCTCCCGGTGCTTGGATGTACCCTTAGCATGGATGAGTGAGTGTGCCAGGGATGGGTGCTCCTTCACGTCTGGGCACTGCATGACTTGGCCTACCCCACTTCAGGAACATGACCCTAAAGCAGCCCGAGGTCCTCCTGCCTGATGCATTGTTATTGCCCAGAGACCAAATGGCTGCAGGCACATCTGAGGTGACCCAGAGACAGGTGGTGAAAAAGACCCCAAAAGACCCCAGAGATCTTCCTGCTCCCCTCCCTTCCCAGAATTACCAAATCCAGGTCTAGGACACAGATAACGGTGGCTCCCAGGAGGCTCAGAGGGACACGTACTGAAGTTGAAAGGCAAATGATTAGTAAGGGGCATTTCTATTTAATTAAAAAAAAAAAAAAAAAAAAAAAAAGGCATTTTAAGGTATATCTTGGACTCCTAAAGACTAGCAGGATTCAAAATGAGAACAGTCTATTATATCCGTTATTGCTTTTGCAGGACACCAAAGTTAGTTTCTCCAGCTTCAGAACATAAAGCAGCTGCCACCATTCCTGCCTGCATTTGACCTCCACAGACGCAGGAAGTGCCAGACCTTTCATCCGATACCACAAGCCACACAGCAAGTAAAACGAAACATTTTGAGGTTTTGTCTCAGGTTTCTCATGCTTTCGCTAAACAGCGTGGCAAAACACTCCCTGTGACAGCTAACCTGAAAGTATCCTGACTCAAAACTTTTTTTTTTTTTTTTAAATACATTGCATTACACTTTTTGTCACATTTTACTTTTTCTCTCTTATGCTTTTCTTTGTATTTGTTTTGCTTTTATATGATTGCCTAAATAGAACAATTTTAGAAGAAGTCAGGGGGTTTTTTGGTTGGGTTTTTTTTTGTCTTTTAAATATTTAGTCTCTTACCTACTTACAAATATTGATCTCTAGTTTACCTTCAAGGAAAACCTGATTCTTTGTAGTGAGATAAAATTATACACAGAACTAGTTACTAAGTAGTTTATTTAACATACAGCAAAGCGGTAATTTCAAATCTGTTTCCCTCCTGAAAAATAAATTCACTTGATTTATTACTTATTTACAGATTACTACTAACTACAAATTATGTTAGTTAATTCATGACTGTTCAGTGTAAGATAAGCATTCTGTGGGAGTTTACATTATTCAACTTTGCATTTGATTTTTAAACCACACTGTGTAAAATAAGAGGGTACAGAGCTTTTGGAAAATTCAGATGCTGACATCACAGGTATCCCAATACCATGAGAGTATCAATGAAATAAAGCAATAGAAATGGCTCATATATTAAAAGAGATGGGGCACATAGAAAGTAGGGCATGTCAACATAACATGAACAAAGTTTTTTCTTCTTTACCAAATACCTCATCTAAGAAGAAACACCATCAAGTCATCACAAATGTCATTACCACCATGAGGAAAAATGAAAACAAACTTCTCTGTTGCCTTCACCCCCTGCCTTTTTTTTAAAGGAAAGAAAAAAAAAATAGCAAAACATAACCAAGCAAAACCAGTTCTACCTCCGACACATTATATAAACTTCTCCACATGGAAAATGGAGAATGTGAAGATCTGGAATACAAGGGCATGTATCTTTATGGGGACATTTAAGAAGGTAAGTACATTAAGTAATAAAAGGCGTGGAGCCAAAGCTCTGAATCCGCTGTGTGGATATGCATTCAAAAGTGGTGTCATTAGCTCAGTTTAGCTTAATCCTCCTTCATAATAATACACTTTAAACTTTACACCTTAAGTTAATCCATCTTAAGTTCCCCGAGTGTCTCCTTACAGGCTTAATTTAATGCCCGGCTCACATTCTGCCTGACCTTTCCTGCAGCCGCAGCACTGCGGGCAGGCAGAGCGGCCACAACCAGCCCATTCTGCCCAGCTACTGCTCTGCCCAATTTCTATCAGCTCCTGGAGAGCCTCTTTGGCCACGGGTACCTTGTGTTACCTGGTCACTGAGTTGCTCACCACATCCCCACTGGAACTGAACTGCTGATGCTCTTCCCTCCTTTCCCCCAGGAAGAAGGCAAGGTGGGTACCCTCTGGTGGCAAAGCCCTCCAAGGCATCTCAACCACCTTGGTGGGAAGAGGGGTTTTGTTCCTGCTGTTAGGTTTCTCTCAATGAACTGCAGCAAACGTGTTCCTAGGTGAGACACTCCCTGGTACCTTCCCCGAATTTGCCTTCTCTTTCTCCCGACTTGATCCGGGATCTCCCCCAAACCCCATGCAATCTCTATGTCCTCGCCTCTCTCTTCTCTGCCACTCTTATTCCCAAATTGACTTCAGATCTCCTATCTTCCTTCCACTGGCAGGCTGCATGCAGACCAGCTCTGTGGTACCGGCCCAACACTTCAACCTGTTTCATCCTCAGCATCTGCCCACAGAGAGCTGAATTTGTGGATGAGAAAGTGGCAAACCAACCCAGCTCGTCCCGCTCCACTGCTCCGTGGAAGTAGCTGTACTTTTACACAGGGGCAAGCAACATTGTAAACACCTTGATCACCTGGCCAAAAAGGGACTGAAGCCCCAGATCACCAAGGATGAGCCACCCAACTACAACGGAGATGTAGGATTTGAGCAGTCACTCTGGGAGAGGAGGGATGGTTTAAGGGAACTGTTTAAGACAAGGCATCCTAAATGCCAAACCAGTCATGTGTCTCATCAACACCCTTACGTGACCTCCACAGAAACCAAACAGCCATGTCAAAAATGGTGACACTAAAGGCATGCTGTACAGAAACAACTTGTTATGAATAAGTAACTTATAATTTATGAAGTCATCATAAAGTCAAATATCGTAAATCTCCTTGCTGAGGACAGAAACTGCAACTCAACTGACCATAACCAAAAAGAGGAACCCACGCATCAAGGAATATTCACTCACAGGCGAAACTCAGCCCCAAACCAAACCTGATAGCATGCTTTATTTACTTTCTCACGGTTACTATCCAAAGCTGCAGCACAAGGCATCTTCCTAAATTAGAGTGAAGAAAGGGAAAACTGTGGTGGGTGTTTTGAAGTTTCATCAGTACTCAAGTGGCTTGCTGATAATCCCAAGAGAAACTGGGCGAAGGCATCCCCTTTCACAGTACCTCAGAGGAACAAACATGCAGCTGACATAGTCCCTTGGCCTCTGCAGCTCAGAAAAGACTTTGGAGAAGACCAAGCAACACCTGTAGCAGAAGTCTGATGTCAAAGATATTGTGTTTCCTGATTCTATATTTTTCCCCCCCATAAGAAGTTTCTAATTTTATAATTAAGAGCTTTTCCTTTGCTAGACTGAAACCTGTATCCGTTTGAAGTCTGTCCACAATTTAAAATTATTTTAGGGAAATTCAGAAAACACATTACAGTGTAACAAAACCAAACCAAATAAACAACCAAACAAATACAACCCAACAAGAAAACCTGACAAAGGCCTGAAGGTCAAAACCAGTTTAGAAACCTCAGAAAGCAAGGTATGCTTTCCACCATGCCAGAAGGGGTCAGTTTGAATTTGGCAGAGAGAGGAGTGAAACATCACCAGACACCTTTAAGGCAAGGCAGGCAAGTGTGGATTAAGGGGGAAAAAGACCAGGGGCATGGGATCACAGAGTCCCTTGTTCAGCTGCTCAAACCATCTAATCAGAAAAGCCCTTGGCCTGAATTACCTTACCTGCCTTAGGAGGGGTCACTTGTCTGGAGAAGTTTTGAGGTTCTTGGGGAAAGAAAAAAATATTATCATAACAACAATTTACTCCTCCTTGAGGGACTATTTTATTTCAACAGCTCCATCATAAAGAACAGTGGGAACAGAACGACACTACCTAGACAAAACCAACCTATTCTTCCGTGCAGAGAGACAATCACTGCACTGCTTTGTGTGCAGCGGCATCGGGGAACACTGCGCATCATTCTGCTCAATGGACTGTACCCAGACACCTGTTTCCCATCTCGAAGCCATTATAAACACAACCAAAGTCAGCAGTACTGGAGCAGCATCATTAAGTTATTGCACCAATCAAAATCCAAGCCAAAATATATGCAGAATTCAGGCAAAATTCAATTATGACTTCTCATTCAGCACTTATTTCTTATTCAGCACTTTGTGATCTCTGCTCACTCTGCAAGCAACAGCAGAAAGAGACAAAAACACACTCCCTTCAACACACTCCCTTCAACACGCTGCCTTCAACTCTTCAAGCTTTAGAGCCATCTCCCTCCACAAAGGAAAAAATACCTGCTCCCTTGCATTAATGGTAAATGCGGGCACTCAATCCTTTTGAAACTAATGGCATTTTTGTCATCAGTTTCTACCGGAGAAAAATGTGGGTCACGCCCATTTTTCCTTTAACTTTGCAGCAAGCCATCAGAAATAAATGCCCCATCTTTGGCAGCACCAGTGACCTCCTACTACTACTGATAAGGCAGCAGATGCTCTCCCTAAGCAGCAAGGGATAGAAAGTACAACTATTACCCTGCAGCTGGCTAAACTGCCATGGATAAACATAGGCTGGGAATTAGGTGGTTTATCTAGGAAAATTTAGCCTAGAGGTAGCATGAAGGTGACAGCCTCAGACAACCACCCTGCTGCCTACACAAGCGATGGTGGATCTCAGCCAGGTTACAACATCACAGTCCCTGGATGCCTGCTCTATCGTGCTGCTGGAAAACACTGTCCTCGTACCAGGCCCAGGAGACAAAAAAACCCAAACCACAACAAAACTGAAGTGCCATTGCCTCAGCCCTCATTGACAGTCTGGGTTTTCAGCATACTCCTACATTCCCAGGCCATTTTGGCTGCTACTGCTGAACTGCCTGATGCAGCTATTGCCCATGTACACGTTCCTTCACACAGAGGCAGGCAGGTGCCAGCAGTCATGTCTTAAAGCAAAGCTGAGAGACCTGCCACCAAATGTCACCTCAGCTCCTCCTGCTGCCCCCAAATTCCTCTGCCCTGTCCTACCTGACTTTAGCCACTAGTGATAGTCAGCATTTCTTCTCTCTACCTAGAAGGTGGGGAGAAAAAACCCCCTGTGCCCTAGTAATCTGACACAGCAGCCAAGGCCTTGGCACTACCTTCTACTTTGAAAATAAGGAGGTTTTATGCAGCAGCAGGAAATTGCCTCGAGGGTCCTGGAGATGCCTCCTGCTGCTGCGTTCCTGCAAGAATCTGACATGCAACAGGAGAAAGCTGCTCCCTCCAAGGAAGCACACTGTGCAAAAGAGAGAGTATTTCCTACTCTAAAAGTTGCTGAAAGAGAACTACTTCAGTAATGATCTCCCTCCACCAAACCTGCCACAAGAACATGTAAACCCACCATTACCAAAGTAAAACACTTAACCCCACAAGCTCCTCTCCAGGTGACTGGGATGCTGCAGACTAAGGGGTGCGTAGCTGGGAGCACTGGCACTACAGCAATGACCTTGGCAGAAGAAGCTGCTGAACCCAGGACAAAACAGGGATTAGACTGAGGACCACCAATGTGGAACACTGATCACCAGACAAGGAAAGTAATTTCATATTAAAACAGACCTACATACATAGCTGGTTATTTTATGGGCTTTAGCCACTTAGGCATACAAACTTGGCAATTTTTACACTGAACTTAAGGGAGTCAATTCTGAAAATTATTTTTCTCCCAAGAAAGATCCTAGAGAATACAATCCTAGGTAACTGATACTAAGAAATTTAGAGCTGCTTTAAAGTTTCAGCTAAGTGTCCTTCTGTAATATGCCTATGAACAAAGAAACTGGCAACAGCTCGTGGATAATGGTTGCCAAAGGAGAGTTTCAGCTCCCAACCAGTAACAGAGAACTTGTGCTACAATCCAACTTAATAATCACCCAGTTATGTAACCCTAAAATCCCAAGCATATCAATAGCATAAAACCCCAAGTATCTGCTGGAATTAAGAGTTAATTATGCAGTTAGCAGAATGCTGATACCAAATACTCTCTTTTGGTTTACATTTGCATTCCAAAAGAGACAAATCATAGTTTAAATGAGAAAATACATAATTATGCATGTACCAAAATGCTTCTTCAATACCACATTCAGTAATGTGATGATAACGTACACATGACAATAAATACTCTTTTAAAGTTCATCAGAGAAAGGTATCACCATCCAGAAAAGGTGCCCATTAGGTATCGTTCTATACATCCATTATGCCAGTGCTCATTGTCACTTGCAGTGGTTCATTAGCAAAATTACTGCTATATTCCACATGCGGCAGCAGTTCTCCTCTTGTGCCAACAATGTCTCAGAAATCAAGACTTTGCTCAAGCTGTCATTGAAAGCCTGGCATTTTCTGGAAGTCAACTAAGGCATGCCCTCCTCTCATACCAGTTTAGAGAAACTACTTCCTAATTTTTCTTTTAATCTGGAACATTAATATTTAACTCTATAGGGGAAGTGGCAAAAGGAAGAACTATGCACGTGAAAGGCATTTGGAAATGCCACCAAACAACTCCCTGATGTGCGGAAAGATTAAAGCAGCACTACGTTCAGACAGACACTTGAAAGGAACAAACCTCTTCTCTATCCTAGCTCTTCCTGCCAAGGACCGTGAGAAAAGTGAAAAGACACCCTCCCAAAAGGCTTGTGGATGTCCCAAAGTCATGCTGAGGCAATACTAAGAGAGCATAATTATGCCAAGTTAAATGTAAAATCAGTGGGCAAGTCTTCATGCTAAAGTCATAAAAACTAACAGTCAATCCCTTTCAAACACGTCACAAGCTGGAAACCTGTTGGAACTTCCACTGGGGCAACAGATGATCGAGATGAAAAAGAGGCGTTTCGGAAAGATCAGGCCATAGCAGAAAAGTTAAATAAAATCTTTACATCCGTGCTCTCTCTGAAGGAGTCCAGGAAGGCTCTGCACACCAGAGTCTCCCTTTTTAGTAAGCGAGTGTGAGAACTAGTTTCACATTAAAGTGTGAGTAGAAGAGGGTCTAGAAAGAAAAGAAAAAAATACAGTAAAATGAATAGTAATAAATCACCAAGACCAGATGGCATCCATCCATGAGCTGTAAAGTAACTTAAATACAGAATTGCTGAACTACTAACTGTGCTGTGCAGCTTATTGCTTAAATTGCCCTTATAAAAGGCATAGAAGGTGGCAAACGTGACTGGTTTCTTAAAATGGGTCTGGGAGTGGGGAGGGAGCACTCAAGAGACCAGAGGCTAGCAAGTCTCGTTTCCATATTTAGTAAAATGATTGAAAGAGAAGAATTAATAGATAAATAAATATGCTACAAGAGAAGAAAGTCAGTGCAGCTTTGGCAAAGAGAGGTCATGTTTCACAAATCTGTAAGAGCGCTCCGACAACGGCACAAGGATGTTCTGGTCAACACAGGCAACGTCTGTACAACAGAAATGTTTTGCACATGCCAGGTCTGGCTGCATCCCACAGCCATGTGGGGCGAGACCTAAGCAAATACCAACCCTCTCCTCCTCCTCGCCTCTGCCCTGGTTTCCACACAACGGAAACGGGGGCATGCAGCTTGGGTATGGGCTGCAATACTGTCTGTCAGCGTGCCAGCCTGGGTAATTACCGGCCTAGGACCTCCTGCACACTGCGCTTTGCATCAGGAGGTATGCGGGGATGCAATCACAGCGAAGTTGGACTTTAAAGCTATTAAAAGGATCTCCTGAACACTCTTAAAGAGAGCTTAGGGATAATGAGGAGGGCTCTTCACGGATTATTAGCAGCTTAAAAATAGGAGACCAAGGGTAATAATAAATGGACATCTCTCACAAGTAATGGAGGTTACCAGGGAAGTCTCACAGAGCTCTACACTGGGGCCTGGGCTGAAAACTGTACTCGTACATCATCTGAAAAAAAATCAGACCTATGGAAGTGACAGAGCTTACTGGTGATTCCAGATGATGAAATCAAGAGCTGCCTGTGAACAACTGCTGAAAAATTTTGCAGAACTGTGTGGCGGGCTGACCAAATGGAAGGTGAAGATCCCCAACTGCAAGACAATGCAGACAGTATAATCATCTTCGACCATACATACAAAATAACTGGCTCTAAATTAACAAACATCACACAATAAAGAGACCTAAGTGTAACTCGGAACAGGTTCTGCCTTTTGAAAATGCTTGCTCGGTGTTTACTAATGGTCAAAAAAAACAAAGGGTGAGAGAAGAAGAGTGGAGAGCAAGACAGAAATCGTAATTTTGCTACTGCATAAATCCACTGTGCTCCGAACACAGTGTGTCAGTCTGGTCTCCTCCCAGAATTAATACAATGGGCTAGCAAAAGCACTGAGGGAGGAGATGAGGATGGCCAGGGGTAGCAAACAGCTGATATACAAGGGGAGATTAAATTGACTAGCTGATTCTTCAGCTCATAGAAGAAATTATGGGACTTGACGGAGATCTGTAAGTGATAAATGGCATACACAAGATGAAAAGGAATATATCCACTATTACTACAAACACAAGAATGAAGTGGCACTCCATTAAATTATCAGCTACCTGCTTTAGAAACATCTCCAACAAACAAATATGCATAATTAAATTGCAGAAGCGACTGCCACAGAACATTTTAGATGTCATGATTATAAATGTATTCAAAAAGGTATTAGGCAAATTCACAGAAGATAGATACAGAAGGGTTATTAAGCACAACTGTCCGAATGCAATCTCCATTTGGAAAGTACCTAAATCACTGACTGCTGGAACGGACAAATGAAGAAATATCATTTTACCCTTGTCCTGATCTTACATTTTCTTTTCAAATGGCCAGTTTAAAGGATGAGAAACTGTGCCAGATGGCTCTTTCTTCTGACAGTTTTCACATTCTTACGGATCTCCTTAAAACTACTTTATCTCCTGTTTTCCTTTACAGTTTCACAGTTTTAATTAAAACACCCTAGAAATTTAAGAAGTGTTTAGAGATAAAGGCATTAAAAGGCAGAGACTTTAGAAATTTATGCAAAGAATCTATTGCTTTGCCCAACCATTGACCTGTTTACAAAGAAAAAGCAAAATAAGACTTGGAAAATCTAGCTGAAGCATATTACATCTATTATGTACCAGTATGACAGTAGTTCTTCAAAATTTCTGTCTGTGTCTGCACTACTTTGGGGCAGGTATGTAACAAAATCCTTTCGTATACTTCTCTGGATGGGAACTGAGCTGCACTTTATGAAAAAGTAAATAATAGTAACAATGTATATAAAAAAATTACTAATAAAGATATCCACTTCTTACTGCACTTACAGTTTAGGTTGTATGAATATAGTACTGCTCTTCAAAATAATACATGCAAGCAAAAACCATGCAGGGAGGAATATCAAAGACTGCTTGCTGACCTTTTAACAAGATCAATGATCACACACAATTTATTAGCAAAGAATGAACACTGACAACTCTTACCAACAATCACTGTGGCAAAACTAATTAAAAATGAGGGATTTGGAGACTGCCAGATGAAAGAGATTACAAAAAATGTACCTAAATTTAGACACTACAGGATTAACAGATTGCAAAAGAAACCAAAAGGGTTAACAGCCATCATCCTGCAAAATGCAAACAGGGAAAAAGTAATCTTTTAAACAATAAAAGAAGTTACTTATTGGCTTAATGACCACTCACAGACAATCTAAGAAATTGGGACCCCCCATTCTGAGGTTATATAAGGTTAAAAAAAAAAATTAAAAAATCTGCTGTTCTTAAATATTCAGCTTATTTTATTACGTTTATCTTCCTGCTGTTACTATAGAAATCAGAATACCAGAAAGACTTACAGGCTTCAGCACCAAAAAGGCACAGAGAGGCAGCTACATCCTTGCACTGCCTTACGCAACACCAAATCCTAATGGTCCCAGCTTCCACAAATATATTATGAGTGGATATTATGAACATAATGAAAAGACAATGAACATGCTCTTTACTAACAAAATACACATAATAAATTAATGCAGATCTTAAATAAAATCTTGGCTATTCAGCTGAGCTACGTCATAATTCTTAATTTAATTTTACGACTGTCTTCAATGTTACAAAATCCTCTGCTCATTCACATCCAATGACAACATTAGCACAGGAACTTCACAGAAATCCCCATGTACTGAGGCTGGTTTTCCGCCTCTCTATACCTCATTTGCTCTACATCAACTTTCTCATTTGAAAAATGTATTCTCTATTTTTCCTCTATTGCTAATATCAACCTCTGTCTGCTTTTAAATTTTAAAACTTGGGGCAATTACCAAAGGCATAGCATGAAAGATCCTTGCAATAGTACATTTTTATTTTACTGAAAGTTAAATCTTGCACTTTGAAGGAAGGATTTATATTAATTTGTGGTAACCTTTGTTAGTTTGTTAAACTACATTACATACACAGTATTATTGGGTTATTTGAGTAGATGACTGAACTTTATAATGAAAAAGCCATCCACACTGCACAACAAACTAGAAAAGTGGCCAGTAGTGTCACAATTCCCCAAAATAGCAATCATGAAAGGACAGCCACTTCTTAGTTCAAAATCCATAGCCTGAAGCTTCGCCTTATCAGTCAAAAGCACCAACCAATATGTCAATTGGTATATTCTGCTTTTAATGTTTTGTACATAATATATAATAAACTGCAGCCTCTACTGAAATCTTTTTACTGTAAGGATTGAACTGCATATGATGTAATTCAACAATTTCAGAGATGGAGAAAAGACGTTGCTGATCCAAATGCTTGTGAAAACTGGCCCCAGTTTTTAGACTAATTTTTTTCAAGTTCACTTTAATAATTTTGGGTACCTTGTGCAACACCTAGTGCTGTTTTTATCAGGCAAACCCTCAAGTCCTCAACTAGGGTAAAAAGCTCTGTAAAGATCCAATGACAGTTAGAAGAAAGTACAACGCCCAGTAAATTCAGAACCTGCACACTTATGCACCTATGATTTATTCTTTATGCTGCAGATGACAAACAAAAGAAAAATCAAAGGAGCAAGAAAACATACAGCACATTAGTCATTCAATACATTTGCAAAATACTGTTGAAATATTGATGCTGTACTTCAATGTACTGAAGTGTCTCAACATGGTGTCTCAGCCTTACTGAACTCTTCCAGTATCCCACATCATTGCTATTTTACAGCTAGATGATGCTGGAATGGTAAATCAGATAATTTGGGTAAATTTCCTAAAAATGGTAAATTATTTGGGAATTTGAGTCTCTTCTTCAAATGTCCCCAAGGATTTAGAAGTCTACAAAGAGACTCTAAAACCTAAAATCAAAAGAAAAATCAAGACCCATGGGGGAACTCCAGCATCGGGCTGACCCTCTGTTTTTTTTTACACCAGCAGAAACCAATGTGTGTCAAAAAGGACGCACCGCTTGATGTTTTATATTTGTCAGCAATGCCATCAGCTGGGTTTTTGCCCTACAGAGAGGTGAAAAGCCATCATCCCTCTTCCTTAGGGGAAGGGATAGATAAGCAGGGTAGCTTGCCCTGAGGGATGCAGTTTCTGGCCTCCAGCTGGGAGGGGGACATGTGGTGGGAGCACAAACCGTGACCCTGAAGGCAGCCCATGTTCCCCCCCTCCCGCTGGTTTCCCACACTGGGGGAGCAAGGATCCTTGCCGCACCACGTCTTGGCTCCTGCTGGGTTTCTGTTGGCAGTGCTGCACTCGTAAATGCTTTTTATCCCTTCCTGAGCCTCTGAGAGGTTGCCAGCCGATGCCCTGACTTAATGTATGGGTGGAAGCAGGTACCTGGGAAGTTGCCACCGCTAGCTGGTGGGACAGCAACTGCCTGAGCCTGTCACAGAAACGTGTGTGAGAAGGAGCATCCCCTGCCTTCCTCTGGGATTTAGGCATCTGACTTTTGCACTGCAAACACATAAATTCCTACTATGGAAAGACTCAGATCATCAGATTTCTTCTAGGACCTAAGCTGTCACGCCGCCTCTTTTCAAAAACTTTGAGGACTTTTCCTTCAAAAGGACACAGCCAGAGAAAGAGTTGTTTTAGCTATTAGTTCAGTGATTAATTCATCCAGTAAGGGAGAGACCAAGGAAATTTGAAACTAACTTTCTTAGCTTCCAGGACCACGTCTTAAAAATCATGTTTTAGGCTGTTCCCTGTAGCAAACAGTTAATTTTGCATAGCTTCAGACAGAATCCCTGAAAATGAGCTAGCGTTAAAAAACATTGTATTTTGCTACATCCATTCCAAGCAGCACCACTCAGCTTCCTGCTTTCAATTGTGTATAATTTTACCAATTTAATGCTCTGGACTTAAATTGTCCATGCCTGTGCCTGCCTCAGGTTGAATTAGATTAGAAAATTTCAGCTGAAGTCTTTGGTTAAGTCTTAAGAGAAATTTTCTCCCACCCTCGAGTTAAATAAACAACAGCTATTTTTTTCTGTGGGATTTCTGTTACTTTGCAGTAGGAACCTGAAATGTCTCAGAGCTTAGGTCTTGAATCAGGGATAGTCTTTTGCCATGTCTTAAGCGCATCTTCCCCATTAATATCTCTCTGTTATCCCAAATCCCTAGATCCATTCAAGGTAAGGCTTCCTTCACGGCAAAAAATGAAGCAAAAATCCAACAGTACCTCACTACATAATCCTGTATCATCCCTACAGCTCATCCAACCTAATCCAAAAAGGAAAGAGTCACACTGGAAAAATATTATGGGATAACATAATTTAAAAGTTCAGTTATGGGTACAGCCTTCAAAGCGCATACCCACAGGGCTCAAACTACGGTTTCGCAGACCACCTTAATTTTGGAATTTTGCAACTTCTCAGATTTGAGCTCGCAGCCTTAAGAACATTATTGCAACATCTTTTGAGAGTTATTACATATGCAACAGTCATCCTTTAAGAGTGTTTACCTGCCACAGGAATTCCGTGGTGTCACATATATGACAGTCTTTTAAAGGTTTACTGTGAATTAAAACTAAAGGTGTATATGTATAATATTAGTTTTGATTACAACTACTATGCCACAAAAGAAATGGATTAAAAAAACCCCACATACTGTAACTTATACACACACTACATAAAATACACTGGTCTATTTTATGCCTCTTTTCAGGCTGTTTTTATGCATTTCTGTAACACCCTGAGCAGCCATTTTCTTATCCTTCAGTTCACATCTTTTCGTTTACTTAAGCCCAATTAAAGCAATGGAATATACGCACGATCCATAAAGACAAACAGTACACTTAATTAGATATGTAACATGACTAAATGAAGGTGAACAAATATTTCCAGCCTTCCACAAGCCTGACAGGAAATCAAACCGCGTATGAGTAGGGAGGCATTTTTCACTATATTTATACAATCAAAGGTACATTTAACAGCTATTAACAACAGAGATCCTCATTTGTTATTTGCCTTGTTTACAGGCCTTCAGAATAAGAAAGAAAACAAGATCATATATCATGGCCTTCCAGAAACATTACGACTTCCTTTTATTCACAGTAGTTAAGAGTAAACGGAAAATTCATTTAACGTAAAACAAAGCAACATAATTCTGCTAATGCCAACCTCTACTTTCACTCTTTTTTAACTGTTCATTGAAGAAAATGCTGAACCCTACAGGGCACAAAGTGCATGCTACTGGCCAGGGACCTTCCTAATTACTTCTTGTGTAGAGACGGGAAATGACCTCTCCAGACACAATACGAAGAAATCTCGAGAAAACCTTGGCCAGGTGGTAACACGAACATAACTCTCTCAAGCCAGCAGAGGGAAAAACAATTTTAAAGCATCTCCCTTTCATTCTGCACCAACTAATACACGTCCTAAAATGCCAAGGGCAGTAAAACACTCAAAAAGTTGCACCACATGAACCTTAGGGAACCTTGTGGCACAGAAATGAAGGCCCGTGTTTATAACAACACACCACATTTCCAAGTTCATGGTACTCAAAAAGTAAAAGTAAGACCAGCCTTCAGCAATTCCAGAGCAAAGCTTCAAAGCAGTGTATTTTCACAAACAGGTATATATATTAAGTTTTGTGCTTATCTGAATGCTTTCTACACTGAACCGTATTGGCTGACTTGTACAATTCCAATAATTCACCTCTGACCTTATGTCAAAATTGGGAAAAGCGTTGCATCCCTTGAAGTTGAATCACAAAATCATTTAGCATAGTAGGGACCTCTGGAGATCTCAAGTACAACCCCCTACTCACAGAAAGGCTAATGTCAAAGTTGGAGTAGGCTTCTTGGGGCTTTGCCCAGACAAGGCTTGGACATCTCCAAAGACTCCAGGGTCTTTCTGGGCACCTGGTCTGCTATTTCACTATCTCATGATGAAATTTCTTCTGCTGCTGCCCAGGAGGCAGTTTACTGTCCTAGACTTGCAATCGCAGCCTCTCATCCTTCCACTGGGCACCTCCATGAAAAGTCTGACTCCATCGTATCTGCAACAACTCACCAGGAAGCTGAAGGCTGCAATTAAATCCCCACTGCACCCAGCATGCTCTCCTGGCTGCATGAGCCCAGCTCCCTCGCTGTCCCAGCCAGCCCCCAACCACCTTGGCCAACCTCCATGGGACTCTCTGCAGTTTCTCAACAACATTCCTGTGCCAGGGAGCCCAAAAGTCAGACCCCAAGTGCAGTCTCACAACTACCACCTTGAGCAGCAATGTGAGAAACTTGGAACAAATGCCTCCCATGATTCCCACTGAATATGAAACATGAGTGAAGTGAGAAAAGCCCTCTCATTCCAGAGATGCATCTATTACAGTTCTGGAGTAAGTACTGAACTTCTACCCTTTTACCTCCAAGGAAATTTCTTGCCCTGATTAGCTACTTCAAATGCCCCTGTCCCACATCTTGCACCTCAACACAGCTCCTAGTAATTTACTTTTCTTCTCTTTAGAAACACTTGGCTTCTGCTACCTGTCGTAGCTCTGCAATGAGTACATTGTTAAAACTGTAGAAGACCTGACCACTATCTTACATACATACCTGGTTTTGGATGTTTTTATTTTGCACTCCATGGCATTGCACTCCTTTTCCTGACTGGATCCCAACCTCAACCTCAGTATAATTCTGCAGGCACCTACCTTCAAGGCTTGCAGCATAAAACTCACAATTGATCTTGACTTCTTGAAACCACTTCCAGCTGCAGTATCAAGAATGCTAGCAATGCACATACACTTTTATTTGCAAGCGGGATTGATTTCCCTGTCCAATAAATTTTGACCCCCCAAGTGACTCTTCAGATGAGGGAAAGCTGCTTCTGTGTTTGAACTCTTAGTCTACATTTTCCAGGAGAACTAAACTCTTCAAAGTTCCCGTTTCATTTAGCTTTAGCTATAGATGCTTTTTCTGTGATGGTTCTCTAATGTCCAAGTCACAGTGGGGATGCTTTCAACAAGGAAAATGGCTGACACTACATTTTCAACCACATGCAGCGAATCACCAGTTCCTCCTCTTAAAAAACAAAATCCCAACCAAATGATCCTCCTTTGATATTGCTCACTGCTTTGGGACCAATCTCATACACGTTAATTATTTAGGAATTCCTGAATCAAAGAAAGACTATTAAGATGGACATCAACAAAATATCTTCTCCAAGAAAAACATTTCACTACACTTCAGGAGATTGAGTGGTAAGTTATTTTTTGTTCATTCTCTTCCTGTGTGGGTTTTTTTTGGTTTTTGGGGGTTTTTTGTGTGTGTGTGGTTTTTGGTGGGGTTTTTTTTTTCCCCCCCCCCCCCGATAAGCACCCGTATTCTATTAATTATGTCTCATTTTTACCTCACAAAAAAAAAAAAAAAACCAAAAAAAAAACCTTCTGGGATAAGCATATGATGTGACCCCAGTTTCACTGCCTGTGTATGTGCTTAAATTTTGACTTTACTGTTGTGGAATAAACACTAGGCAAATAAAACAGAAATTAAATTATACTCATCAAAAGCGAAGCACTAAAACACAAACTTAAAATGTGAAAGAACACACATACTCAGAAGGAATGGTTCCTTGGTTGATCCTTCTTTTTGTCTGAATGCATCATAAAAGAAGTTATGTTTCATTACTGAAAAAAACATTTTGGCTTCTCTCATGATTGCAAAGAAGGGTAATTAAGACTGTCAAGAAAACACATTGAACAGCTGTATATTGTTAACAAAAGCAGCATCATATGACTGCTCTGAAAAAAACTGGCAATTTAAACATTCACATTTCCTAGAAGTTAGATATTTTTCCAAGTTCCAGTAGATACCAAAAAATGTTCTTTTTCTATAATCTTGGTCATGTGTCAGTCATATTTCAAGCCAGCAGGATGGTCCTAGTTTGAGAACACATCCACATACATAAGGAGAAGTGGACGGCAGTATCAAAGCTTCGCCAATTGAACAATGAGTCATTGAAAAAAAAATAAAAATTAAGCTACCTTTTAAGACAGAACTAGCTGAAATTTTTTTACACTGCAGGTATGCCTGAAGACCAAATAAAGAGAGAGTAATCCTTCAAGCCTGCATCAAAAAACACCATTAGGAATACTTACTCATCGAAGATCAGGTCTGGAGCAAAATAGAGGAACTGGCTGTTTGTATGTTTGTACGATCTCCAACTCAAGGCAAACGATGACAGACACATCCATGAATACTGAATTAAAGTAATTTGGTCCTCGAGAGGCAAGTTTCTAAATCCTAGAGATCAAACCAGAAAATACCCATGAACTACATTGCACTCTACAAGGGTTGGCCAAACCAGCACTGAATACACTGCTCATTATTTTTCTAGAGTTAATGAATAAGAGCAACACTCCCAACAAAGTATACTTCTGAAAAAAAAACAAAACTGTAATTTTTCATTCCAGTGATGTAACGTTTTCTTCTTAAGAGGCTATTATTCAGAATGAAAGCTTTTTAAATATTGATCACAGATACACGAAACAAACATTACATAAATCAAAAAAACCCCAACAATCTTCTCTCAGATGTTAATCTCACACCCCCCGTGAGGGTTTTCAACACAGCCCACAGATTAAAGATGCAATTTGTCAAGCAAATAGTTCATTAAGCTAAAAGAAACACCATTCACCAAATGCCTCACGGTCCTACCTGGAAGTATCTTTGCCCACTTCACCACCTGAATCATCTGCTTGCCAGCCAGACGGTTTAAGGTGGAAAGCAGGTACTCTGCTGTGTCTGGCTTCGAACTGTCATATCCTGCATACACGATCTCTGGTTCAATGCTTTCAAGGATCTTGACAGGAGAGGGAGTAAGTGCTGGTGAGATAGCAGACATGTGGGGGACAAGTGCTGTGTTTACAGAGGGCTCAGTCACGGGTGCGATGTACGTCGTCCCTTCTTCAGGGCTCTGGGGTGGCGGCTGCTGCCGCTGCTGTGGCTGCTCCTCATGCATCCCTTTCAACTTCCCCAACTTTTTGGACTTCCGGGCTGTGAAGATGAGCAGCATGAGAACCAAGTCAGTACAGAAAGCTGGCGTAACCCTGGATTTATGAAAAATGGAAGCAGAAGTATCATCTCAAAGTTCTCAAGTGAAACAGGTGCAGGACCTTAAGAAATACCTCACTGCCTGCAGCACCATTACGCTGGAAAAAGGACCAAAAGACATATGTAAGCTCATTTTCGTTGCTTTACTGGATGTTTTTATAAGTGACAGAATGTCCAGTATCTGTCTCCATACAGACATGCATAAAACATCCCAGTTACTGTGGACAGTGCTGATTAAACATTTCAGAATTTTATTTGTTTTGTAGCTTAAATGAATTACTTATCACCTACAAGTCTGCAATTCATGTTCTCCATTGCATTTAGTCATCAAAAGAAATCTTCCTGGCAATGATTAAACTAGCAGACGCAGAGCTCTCCTAAGTTTTTGAGTCCTAGTGCTCATCCTGGCTGTGCCTCTACTTGAAATGTGGTCAATCCATTTTGAACAGCCTAAGCTAGTCAAATTCCTTTGCTTTTGCTGCTATGATACTTCCATAAGAGCTTCATCCCCTTCTCTTGAGTAGTTCTGAGATAACGCTAAAAATACTTAGCCAGTTTAAAGAAAAAAACACTGAGCCTTGTGTAACACCTTTCTCACTGCTATTAACATTTCTCTAATGATTTGCCTTCCCTTTTCTTTTTTTCTTTAATGCTACCCTCCCTACTTTTTTTTTACTAAGTATTCTTAGCATACAGCAACACTAGTATGCTTCCACTCTTGGCAGAGATGCCAGCCATTCTCTGTGGGTTGCCTTCCCAACTTTGCCCTGTGAAGCACAGATACGTAAGCAGGCAGAAAGCCCTGCTCCTGCCCTGCAAAATCATCCTGCAGAGTGAGGGAAGAATGGGAGATAAAAAGCAAGATGGTTAAGTTACAAAAAAAAAAACCAAACACA
>VZTL01062468.1:0-14898 GCA_013400535.1 Scopus umbretta | reverse complement strand
AAAAAAAAAAAAATCTGTTTAGTAGTAAAAGTCTTCTGAAATACAAAGGTCTTGTTTCTGCTCCAAGCCCTCAACTGCAGCTGTCTTCCCTGTAATCTCTGCCCCGAGCAAAATGATTGTTTTCTTTAGAGCCTTTGGACCCATGTGGGATCTCTGTTTCCTCCTGTGTTTAGACAAGGATCTGATGAACTGCTGAGATGGCCGTGATAAATTAGATGGTTCCTTTGTTTAACACCTTACTCACTCTTAAAAGAGAGCTTTGCAACACAGCAGGTTTCTTGGGTTCTAAGAATGATCCTGGGGAAACCTAGGCCTTTGTTTTCCCTTCTGTGTCCTGTTTAATATGCTTGTTCCCTCAAGTTCTATTATATGTCCAGCAGGGCAAGTCCAGATAGACTTGTTTCGGAGGGTTTTGGAAAGGATCTGTAGCCTTTCTGAATGCCCTAGAAAGATCAAAGAAACAGCAAGTGCTGTCTAAGTCCAGACACAAAACCATATAAGGAGAGCCTTTTGATATGAGAAGGGTCTCAGCCTTTATGCCTGGCTGCCTTGAATTCTCCCAGTTGTATTCAGAATAATTCTCAAGGTTGCCTTCACATCTGATAATACTGCAGACTTTCTAACAAGTGAGTTTTGGCTTTAGTTAGTGTTTGCTTGCTGAATAGGAAAAGACTCAGTTTATAACTTAAACAAAACACTCATCTCCAAACCATATGTTAGAAAACAAAGCTAAACTCAGTACTAGAAGTAACTCAGACCTCAGTAATAAAAATGACTCTGGCTATAGATGTTTACATGAATTTTAGTGAAAGACTATCTTGTATAGCGATTAGGGTTTTAGATACTTGAATTTTGTATCAAGGGCCAGATCAGAGCCAGGCTTAATTGGGGCACATGCTTGGTAGGCTTTTCTTGCACAATTTTTCATTTATTTCACTTTGTTTTTTCAAATACTGATCCTTGCAGAAGTCGTCTGTGTATGAGCATATATGGTAAAAGCAATTGGAGCCAACCTGTGCTTCCAGAGCTGGAACTGTTACCCAAGGATGATACTGTAGCCTGGATAGCTTTGATACTGGGAAGGTAGCCACCCCTGCCAGCATGGAGTGGGCTGCCAAAAGCCACCCAGGTTATTTGGTCTGTGCCTGGCTGGCAAACCTGCATGGACTTTCCTGCTGCCATAGCTGTGCAGTTATTCAAACACAAGCCAGTGAGTTTAAAGTCACCACAAGTAAGGCAACCCAACCTGAAATTGCATCACTAGGGTTATATCACAGATGGGGAAAGGTACTAAGCCTCCATCGTCTTCTGGTTTGCTTTTACCTTAGCAAGCATATAAAAAGTACTGCAAGCTTTCTTGTTGTCTGTAGCCTGGCATGACCCACAACTGTCAAGTGCTGTATACTGAGTCAGCTAGGTTTGAGTTACGATATGTCTGTGATAAAATTGCCTGGTAAAATTTGCAGCATAACTAAGCAGCCAAATAACTTTAAGCTTGAAGGAAAATAAGTGTGACCTGAGTGTTTGTTTAGTTAAAAAATGTTATGGAGATATTTTGGGGGGGTGTGTTTTGCACTTGGCATGCCAGTATGCTGGTTTAAAAAACAAAAAAGACATTCTGTTTCCTCTGGACAAATTTATTTTCTGAAGTAAGGCTCCTAACATTAGACCTATGTTTCCAGAGTAGCAGAGGCAGGCATAAATAATACCGGTTTAAGAAAGCAAGCTGATAATTTTTTTAAAACTACTCTAAGATCCTTGAATTAAAGGTGCCAAGAGGCCAAATGTTTATATAATTTTCTGACTGATTAAAATGGCTCCACTGTATTAGAAGTAATGTGGCTTTAGTCGGCATCACTCCTCAGTAGAACTAATTCAGTAGGACAGCTGCTTGAGGAAGCCATGTATAGGTTAGAGGCAGAAATTCATGATTTTCAACTGTTTAGACCAGATGACTGCAAACCTTCACAAAGCTCTTTGCAAACTATTACAGCAGTTGCTGCTGTAGTCGATACGTTGCCATTTTTGGACTAACTGCACATTAAGCAGGAAAATGCATATACTCATAATGTTTAAATGCTATGGAAAAACTTATTTACGTGCAAGAATATCTCGGAACTGGACCAGCCACGCTGAAACTTATGCACTGCCATAGGGAATGTCTTTCTAAATGAAAGAAACACTTTTGAGAGTAACTGTATAACATGTAAAGAATGCTTACAAAAAATTCTTACAGTATTTTGCTTTAAAAGCAAATTGAAAATGTATAGCTCTTATTTGTTCCTGTTAATTTTTACTTTTTAGGCAGTTGAATCAATCCAAGCTGAAGATGAAAGTGCAAAACTCTGCAAACGTAGGATTGAACATCTGAAAGAACATAGTAGTGACCAGCCAGCTGCTGCAAACATGTGGAAGAAGAAACGCATGGATCGTATGATGGTGGAACATCTTTTACGCTGTGGCTACTACAATACAGCTGTAAAACTAGCAAGACAAAGTGGTATTGAGGTTGGTAGCAATATGCACTAACTTACTAACAAAATGGTGGTAAAGAGGAAGCTGGCAAATAAGAACAAGCTGGTTTAGCCCTGTAGCAGCTATATTTATGTATTAGCTTGTCTTTTATTATTAATGTTTATCTGTTAATCTTTTTAGGCCTGAGTTTGATCTCCTTAATTGACATAAATACTATTTCAATGTATTAAATAAGTCAAAAGTGAAGGCATAACTTTTAATCGCACATTAAATGCTTTTAGATAAACACCTTGTCCTATTAAAACTTAGAATAATTCTCAAATGCCACACAGAATTTCTTGTTAGAAGCCTTTAGGCTGCTGATTAAGCAGTTGGTGGAGCTTCCCATCTGTCTAGGCACGCTTAGATGATATGTGTAGGTGACCAAACTGAGCAGAACAGCATATGCTGATTGCAGGAAAACCTGTTTTATTGTATCATCCTACTATTTAATGCATCAGGAGGAAAGCTGGCTTATTCTTTGGAAAATCAATCTTGATATAATTTGGGTGTTTTAGTAACCAGTATGTCTTGCATGGTCCATAGAAACTTTTTGCTGTTTTGCTTATTTTGCCATCTATATGGTTGTCACTTTCCTTTTCACTGGTTATCTAGTCGGTTTTGCATCCATCTCATAATTGCTTATGAAGTGTTTGGAGTTTGTGCACCTTGGTGTAGCTTCTTTATGCAGAGCAATGAATCCATGCTGTGGTCCTCTGACAGCCACAAGGACATTACAACTGATTCTTTAAGAATATGCTGTTTATGTAGAGAAATCAAGTTTTGCTATTTTTAGGTAGCATTTGCTATTTGATCTTCAGTGATTCTTGAAGTTTAAGTTCTCTTGATATTCCTGATTCCAGAAGGTATGCAACTTTCTTGGTTAAAATCTTTCTCCTATGAAGATGCTGAGAGTTTAGTTATGTGACTTGGGTACTGTGCCTTTCTTAGGTGACATAGGTGAACACCTCCCTCTGAGCTAGTTGGGGGGAAGAGACTTTTGCTACTGGTGTCAAATTACAGCATATGGACCTGTTCTTTGTCTTGCACAACCAGCATACCTGTCACGTCTCTGTTACTCCTTGGCTGCTTTACCAGTCTGATCCTGTTCAACCGGCAATGATTTCAGTAAATGCCAAAAAGGAAACAGCAGGTAGAGGTTGAATGGAAGGGAGAGGGGAAGAAGTGGGTTACAAATTTATTAGTAGGAAGAAATAGTCCTGAAGAAATTCACTGAAGAGGCTACGCCTTCACTAAAGATAACCCATGCATGTGAATCAAAAGAAACAAGACAGTTATTCTGGAATAATTGCAGCTGAATGGTCAGCAGCTCTTCCACTTCTGGTAGATGTTTCCCTCTGTTTTGAGCAGGGGCTCATCTAGTGCTGAATCATCATGTTACCATACCTACTAGGTCTGCTGAAAAAGCACTATGGAAATATTTTCACTTTCATAGCAAGTTCTGTTATGCCTGATTAAGTAATGCTCAGCTTTGGTTTAGACGTAAGCATGGAAGTTCATCATGATACACTGCAAGACCATGTGGTACGAAGCGTTGCACTTGTGAAGCCTTAAAGCTTTGCATTCTGTTTGATGAATAGAAGCTTTTGTGTTTTTAAAAACAAACAAAAAAGTTTTTTAACTTCTGCCTTCAAGCCTAAGTATTTTTATTTGCATAACATCAAAGTAACTTGAATAACACAGAACTTAGTTGCGCATGTTGAATGCACTGAGGACATATTTCTTCTAGTTTGCTGAAGTTATGCGTTATACTCAACATTAACATTTAGATTTTGGCTAAATGAGGATAAGCTTCCCTCAGCCTCTCAACTCTGTACTTGGTCTTTCTTACCATATGGTGATACTCATTGTGAACAGCTTTTATAACGGTAAGATACTGAGACTTGATCGTTTTACAGAATTTGTGTTTCTGCTGGTTTAGTAAGACAACTCTGTTTCTTTTTGTTCCTTTCTTGCTGAAGGCTATAAGCATCAAAACATTCTCTAATGCTTAATAATGTAACTTTGCTGGAGAGATTACAAAATACCATGATATTTTTCTTTTATTCAAAGTAATCTTGCTGTTTACTGTAGTCTCAACTGTAACTTTGACAGATGTCTCCACCACTGCAGGCTTCAGAAGCACGTCAGTGTATAGTGAACCTGGTCATGCCCATTACCTGATTTTTTTTTTTTTGGATGTATCAAGACAACATTGTTACCACTAGGTAGGCACTATACCCTAAGTAGGAACCTGAAAAAAAGGTGGGATTTTTGCTCAACTTGTCCACAGCCAGAGGTGAGGCTGGTGAACAAGTGGAGCATCATCCAGCAATGCGATCTTGTGGCAGAGAGGACTCGACAGCACTCTGGGTTGCATTGGGATGAGCATCTCCAGCAGGGGAAGGGTGGTGATCCAGCCCCTCTAGTCAGCACTGGTTAGACCCATCTGGAAGGCTGTACCTCGTTCTGGGTTGCCCAGCAGACACGCTGGGGTGTGGAGTCTCCCTGTACTTGGCGATATTCAAACGCAGATTGGACTGGGAAAGGTCCTGAGTGACCTGTTGTAGATGATGCCGCTTTCAGCAAGGGGACTACACAACCTCCAGAGGTCCCAATCTCAACCATTCTGTGATTTCTGTTCCTGTGATGGCAGGCCAAATGGCTGAAAGTGCCCTTTGCTGCTATTTGAAATGGCTCTTTCCATTTCAGTTGTAGCTTGTGGATCCCAGGTTAAGCATCTTTCAGTAGCTGCTAGACCAGTCTTGGGAGCATGTCTCAGCCTGCTTGTTTTAAGTTCTTGCATGGCTTCTGAGTGCTAAGAGACCTGCAGAGCTGCTAAGGTACTTCACAGGTGGAAATGGTTCAGAAGCATTCTGTTTCAGTGACCAAAAGCAAACCATTAAATCATTCATATGTTTGCCAATAATACACAGCAGACAGTTTGCTCAAAGATTGACTCTGCACCGTAGTGTCCAATTCTGATAGTTATTGATGGGCTGTGACAAGTTCTAGTCCATTTTCTAAATTAACTACCTTCATCATAGGAATGATATTCTTGAATTCTTGTCATGGAAGATAAGCGCTTACAAGCCGTAGTTATAAACTGGGAAGCAAACAGCTATGAAAAGAAATACTGCATGTGAAAAATGATAGGGAAGTTTAAATATCAGAGTTATGAACTTGCTCAGGTTAGGAATCACTCCTGGCATGCAGCATATGTACAGGATAATGTTAATGGCAATATCAGAAACGAACTACAAACATGTAATGTGTGTGATATGTCTTTAAAGAGAAGTAACGCTGCTTGGGAAAGTAAACCAAAATGTGAGTAATATTAAAATAAGAGCTGACAGTCAAGGACAGAAATGTTGCATTTGTGCCAAAGTAAATATGGGGTGGAGGGGATTATATCGTGGACCTTTTTCTTTGTCTTCTGGCTCCCTAATGATGTGAAAAGCAGTTTGGGTTGAAGATATAAACTAGACGTGAAGTTTTTGTTACTGCATACAAATGAAGCTCATCAAGTATCAGCTTGTTACACTTAATAATGATCTTATTTTGACTCTATTATGACCTTGAAGTGCAACACCAATATAAAAAAGCGTATTTTCTTCTGCAGATTCATATATTCAGCTAGCTGGTCGGGTTGTCTGTTAACTTAAACTTTGCTATTCCATGTTGTGTCACGTTAAATGCTATCGCACTTCTGTGCCATTAATTGATAGGCAAATCTAGTTTTGGAAATGTGGTGTTCCAGTAGGAAGTTGGTTGCTGTTTGTAGATGTTTTATAATTAGGTGTCCTGGTTTCAGCTGGGATGGAGTTAATTTTCTTCCTAGCAGCTGGCACAGTGCTGTGGTTTGGATTTAGCATGAGAATAATGTTGATAACACACTCAAGTTTTAGTTTCCCATGCTCTGCCGGGGGCACAAGAAGCTGGGAGGGGGCACAGCCAGGACAGCTGACCCAACCTGCCCAAAGGGCTGTTCCATACCATACGGCGTCACGCTCCGTATAGAGACTGGGGGGAGTTGGCCATGGGGGCAGCGATCGCTGCTCGGGGACGGGCTGGGCATCGGTCAGTGGGTGGTGAGCCATTGCATTGGGCATCACTTGCTTTGTATGTTCTTTTTATCATTATTAATATTACTACTACTACTGTCTCTTCCTCTGCTGGCCCAGGAGGGAGGGTGAGCAAGTGGCTGCGTGGTGCTTAGTTGTTGACTGGGGTTAAACCACACCATTAGGTTAGGTATGTAATGCTTTGGTTGGTGTTCGTAGGGGTGGTTGTTTTTTAAATACCATGCTTTTTCTAGCCCCTTTTTAATAGGTTAGGAATTAAAAAACATGTTAAGTGCCTTTATGTTCTTTTCTTAATTATGTAATAGCTATAGTGATTTTTGCCTGTGACTAAAAATAAACCCAGATTCCGAAGCTGCCAGTCTCTCTTACATGCTGTAAATCCTCTTTCTGTCTTTGCTTAGTTGATTTTAGTAAAGGAATGTATGTCCTTGCCTTATGTTCATACTGTATAAAAGTTGTACAACTGGCAATGTTTTTTCTGTGAAGAATAGCATAAATTTAAACCAAGTGTCTGTGTGTTAGGGCAGGGAGCAATTGGTTTAGAAATCTATAAACCGCTGAGGGACAGAGAACTACTACGCCCATGGGAGGGTGGGCAGTGGTGCTGTAAATTTGCAGGTATAAGAGAATGCTTGAGGTGAAATTAATTCTTTTAAATAGCTTTAAACTGGTTAACTTGACCTTGCATTATGGATGCCAATCAAAGTTTTGCAAATTAATGTTCTTAGATCAGTAATTAAATAGGTGCATCGTCCTTCAAAGATACTTAACTAGCCATTTGCATTAATACCACAGTGTGCTTTTTGCTTTTGGGAATTGCTGAGAAAAGAAGCTGAGTGTTCCACTGACTTCAAAAGTTTTGCCCAGGCTTATGTCTGTTGTAAACATTGACCTGTATTAGAAGAGCTTCTTGACACTTCAAGCCGTGTTAAACCAATTGACAGCAGTCCTAAAAAGGTAAGTTTTCTTGAAGTGGTAGTTTAGATCGTCAGTTTTTGTCAATGGTTTCTTCCTCGAGCAGAACTTCTAAATCTGTCGTAACAGTTATTTCCGAGAGAGTGTCAAAACAGGGTAGATATTGCAAAGCCATTCTGAAAATATTCTCTTTCAAACTGGTACAGTAAATATATTCTTAAAAGATAACTTTTGATTAGTATAAATGAAAAGAATAGTAGTCACTGGAAAAACGGATTATCCTCTGTTCTCCCCTCTCTCCAATTTGGTCCAGTTCTTCCTCTTTCCACTGCATAAACACAGCTTCAGTTTTAATAATTTGGAAACCATTTTGCATGGATTAGCCTAACGGAGTATTTGGAAAGATACCCACAACAAATTCAGGTGTGTTCCCATCATCTTAATTTTGTTAATGGAAAGTCATGAAATCTTATTTGATGTCCTTTGGAATAAGAGAAACTTGAATTCTTCAAGTTGAGCTGCAGGGCTCTTAACTAAGTACCTGGTCTCTTTTTCATATTCTTCTACATCCTTTTTTCAGCCCCAAAGTTAAAGGTTCTTTGCTTCGTAAAAGTGTTCCTCAGCACTATGAAATGGGTCCTTCAGCTGAGACCTCAGTAGAATACTGCTGAATGATTCCCTTCTCTGTTACAGGGCAAAATCTCACTGAAGCTGCCATTTTTTAGGTCATCCTTTCCCTGAATAACTGTTCCTACCAATGATTCAAAACAAGAAAAAGAAAAAAGGGAGATTGAAAATGACCTGCACATTTGAGCATCACAAGCAGGAACAGTATTATGTTTTAACTCAAAAAGTGAATGAGAAATGCTCTCTGAGTATACTGTGCTGATCCAAATGTGATAGGCTTAGGTTTGTTTAGGCCTTGCTGAAGCTCACCTCTTGGATGTTGGCAGTGGAGACCAGATGGTACTGAACCCATAGCTGCATGGATTTTAAGGAAAGCTTCATATTTAAGAACCTGATTGTCTTTGCCTGTCCCACCGGACTGAAAGTTTCTAATGACTGTGTAGCTGGTATTCCTGCTCTGAGGGATGTGCAGGTAAGGTATTGTTTCTGTGTTTCTGGACGCTGATCTGTGCTCCACTGAGTCTTTTAGCATTGCTAGAGCTGCTTTCTACTTCAGGAATAAATAGACTATCACCATAGCAGACTGATTATATATATGCATGGGAAAAACAAGCATGTGCTTTGATACGGTGTTCTACCAGTCTTCTCCCCATAAGCCTGAAATGGATATTCAGATTTAATTTCTATGGTTAGTTGAATTAGGAATGAAAACTGAAATCTAGAGTGAAACTTAAAAATCTAGGAAACTTAAAAAAAATCTAGGAGTGAAACTTAATCTAAACTTAAATCGAAAATAGTAATAACAAATAAGCTACATAACAGTTCAAGAGCATTGGATCAGTAAACTTTTAGTACTCGAGCAGGATGGATGTCAGTAATATGTGATAGCTTCAGTAAGAAATTCTTATGAATGTTTAGAAAAAGTTAAGTTTGAGTGAAGGAAGCCATATGATCTAAAAGTTAAAAGCTGAATAAGTACTTCTCTTAACAATCATACCAGTGTACCCTTAGAAATCTTCCTTGTTAAGACATGTAGTCCACAAATGGCTTGTAGGCAAATACACAAATATGTATTAATTCATCAAAACAAGTTTATATTCGTAACACTTCAATTTTAAATAGGTAAATAATATTCAGCATAATGCTTGCATGTATTCTTTGTTTCACTGTCATGCAGAACATAGACAAGCTGACTTTCTAAATGTGCACTGAATGGCAAAAGGTGTCTTTTGTCTTTATAATCTTTTTGTCTTTATTATATTTATTGTGACCTTCTGTAGTGTGGGAACAGCAAGTCATAGGAGATGTCTGAGAACGCTACATACGAAAGAGCTCCTGAACTGGGACAAATTATTTAAAGGTGTCAAGATGTTACTTGTGCCTGTTCTGAGTTACCTTAAAGTACTAGGCTATAGACAGCAGCTCAAATGCCTTTAAATGTGTTTTGGCTGTTGTTAGTGTAGGCATGGCAACGTTCACTAGTTTAGTATAATGAACGTTTGGGTGTGTTCCTATGAATTTCAAAGTGCTGTAATTCCTGAACAGCCTTACATCTGCAGTTTGTCTCAAGCATCTGTGGGAATTAGAATTATGTAAATGTGAAATAGTTAGGACTGATGCAGAATAACAAACTTTCTCATTACAAATCATTTGACACTTCGAAAGACAACTACATGAAGTGTGCTGTGATGTTGAGTGTCTGGGTTTTTTCAGTCCTTTTAGACAAAATGGGTTACCTTTAGTGTATCATAACAGAAGTAATTAATTACAAATACTTAGCTTGGCAGGCTAGTGAGTCAAGAAAGATTTTTGAATTGAAATTTTGTCTAAAGGGAGAATGGTTTTACCACCTGTAGATTGCCTACATATAATAGACGTTTGGTTTTAGTTATGCCCCTCTTTTTTCTTAAGACTTAAGACTTTTTTCTTACTGTACATCCTTCCTGCCAGACAATTCTTCAAAGTGTAAATGTTGCTTTATATTTAATACTTTCTGTTATTACTATATTAGATGACAGGAGTTTGCTTTGTGAATGTGTGTAGCTGCCAGTACAGACTGATCCTGCTTGGACAAAAGCTTCAGGGCTCATGCTCAACAGGCAAAGGATTAGTTGCCTTTCCTGTATTAGAAGAGGCTACAACAGAAAATAGACAAGGTAGAGCTAAGACCAGAGGCTTGCTTTTTTCTTCACCCCGCCCAATGATGCACTTAAACTCTAGAGGCTTTGTCATATTACTCTAGCATAGTCATTTATTGCTGTGCTTAGCCTGGTATAATGTACTGCTGGATAAGGTGCAGCCATTTGCTGAGCTACAAAAATTGCTGAGGCAGGAGTAGAGGATGCACTGGGAAAACAGCTTGCTAATAACCAACCTAAGTGCTAGCTGCAACTGTGAGGCTCTACCAAAGTGGCTTATGTGCATGAGCAAAAGTAGGCAGATGAAACATTTACCTTTATTTGGCTCTGGAGCAGACAGTACCAGAATATGTATGGTTTTAACACCTTTGGAAAGCTGTTAGAAAAATTGAAGGGAGATACTGGAAAATGTAAGGGGGTGGGTGCTTTTGTTAGGCATGAGAGCAAAAATCATATACCAAGGAACATCATAATCTAGTGCAGAAAGGCTTAGGGAGGAAACAGTGCATAGAATCAGAAGTCAGAAAAATTCAAGTTTAAAATCAGACATGAGGTTAGAACATGATTTAATCGCTAGAACAAACTACCAAAAGAAGTACCAGCGTCTTGTAATGTTAGATAAAGACAATAATCTTCTGACAGGATAATCAGTCAGTGTAAGTTACTGGAGTCTTTCAAATATAACCAGGTAAAATTGAAAGGTCTGTGCTATGCAGAGGCCATGGAAGATGCTCTCATGTGAAAGCTTGACTGTACACCATGGGATACTGTGTTTACTCTGTAGACAAAAACTTTTCTGGCTCTTCTGTTGATGCATCTGTGGTTTGGCGGGCTGTCTTTGCTTTTTTCTAACAACTAGCTCTGCAGCTGGCTTTTGAGTAGGTCACTCTGTCAATTACTCTGTTTATTTTCTCTGTAATCCTGTTAATGTGTGTAGCATTATAATACTTAATAGTAGCTTAATGAACTTCAGACAACATTATTTTATGAGCAGTGAGTAAGGAGGCCTCTTAATGTTAGTTTGTGCCTTATTTTAACTGATCTTTAGTAACTGATGCTGCTGTATTGTCCCCTCTTATGCCATCGTTTTCACAATAATTTCTGTTTCCCTTCGACCTCAGTGCAGTTTATACATACTCTGCATTCACTCTGAAGGATCTTCCTTGTAACCTGCAGCCTTTTACTCCTTCTGTTGTATAGGGGCAGCGGAATTGACTGCAGTGGGGAAAGTCTCTCTTCACGTTACTGCTGTCAAAATGTATTGCCCTGTCCCACTTTCCCACTTTTCACCTGCACCTCACTTTTTCTTTCTGTACGTGTTTCCAAGCAGGCAGTGTTACTGTGGTGTGTTCTAGTCCTCCTGCTCCTGCCAACTGATGTGTTTTTCACTGTTTCCCTACTGTATAAATACACTAACTTCTTTCTTCTTCCCCAGATGGTCCTGTTGTCTGCCTTGTCTGCGCCTTGCATCTGCCTTCTTCCCAAGTTGTGTAATGATAATCAGGGTGTCTAGATGATCCCTGGACTTGTGTATTCATCACAGAGGAAACTTTAACAAACAAATACATTAATATAGAAGAGTAATTTGACCTTTTAACTCATAACTGTTCATTGCTGCATTTCTACTTCAGTGCTGTAGTGGTGTCCTAAGTTATATTGAAGGTTAGGTTGCAAGTGGAGGGCATGTACAGTATGTGAGTAGTCATCGAAAACTTAGCACAGCTTTCTTAACATCGTTGTTTTAGAGGTCTAAGTAAGCTTTCATTGTATTTCACATAAAAGTAGCTTAAATGAATGCTTACCATACTACTGAATGCTGAAGTGCATCAGCAAAGCCTTTTTCAATAGGAGGGTAGTGCTCTTGTACATGTAGTATGCATAGATAGTCAATCTTATTAAAACTGTCATTGGTGCATACCCTTGGCAACAAGCCACTGATAGCTAGAGGCATACTGGCCTATTTTCAATTTTCTATTGATGCTAGTAAGCAATTAAAAATAAACAATTTGCTAATTTAAAAAATACATAAACAGCATCTTATGATATTATGAATCACCTATTTTATACAACAAATAGCCTATCTTATGACTGTTGTTTTTTTCCACCAAGGAAGCTTTCTCCTCCACAAAATGCTACCTTTTTCCACCTGAATCAAATTTTTTTGTTTGGTTTTTTGGTTGGCTGGTTTTTAAATCTTGTCACAAGCCTAACTCTTCTTTTTGGATAATTGTTGTTCTTTTGAGGATAGCTTATGGGGGACTTGAAAATATCAAGTATTGCTTGTTTTAGTACTTGTTTCTGTTTGGTTGTGAGTCTTTGTTAAAGACTCGCATTTCATGTGTGAAATATTCTGGATTTTATTTTGATACATTAATGTTCATGTGACTTACAAGGGATTTTATCACACATCCCTCCTGACCGCTTTCAAGACTTGTGGCTGGAGATGTCATAAAATAAGAGTACTTCAACTCATGTGCAGAGTAGAAACTGATGGAGAAAAATGACTATTGCCCCGACTGCTCCAAATCTGAAAATATGGTTACATAAATTAAAACCCTCACATGAACACTACAGAAATTTTGAGCTGTATGGCTACTAGAGAAATTATGCTTTTATTTTTTTTAAGCCGATTTTGACTTAAGATCAAAAGCAAAGTTGCTATTTTGTTGTATCTGGTGCTGAAATGTATGAGCAGTTTTCTTGGTGAATTTAAAAAGTCACACATCTAGATCTGAAACTGTATAGTGAAGAGTTAGTTTTTTACATTTGGGAATGGACTAATCAAAACAGTCTGATATATTAAAGACGCAAAAACATTACTGACTCTTTAAAACTTATTTGTAGTGAAGTTCAAATTTTTACCTGCTGTGAAACAGAGACTCTGCCTTTCATACTAATCTATGTATTGCTGTCTTTTGATTATGACTGTGAAACTAATGAATGGAATTTAAGTGAAAAATTCTAATTTGCTTGAGGTGTAGTTATGATATAAAGACATTTCACCTTAAAAAAGTGAAGTCAGAGCTTTCTAAAGGCATCCCAGGAGCACTCTTAAATTGCCATATTTGAAGAGGTGACTCCTAGTATGTGACTAAAACAAAAATCTTGGGTGGAGTTATTGTTGTTGAACTTTGATAACATACTTTGGCTACTGAGATGCAGTTAGTTCGTAGTGAAGTGAATAAAATTTGCCGAGGACTTCTAAAATAAAGGAATCCTGTGCAAATACTTGAGTGTATTATCAGTAGTTGCACAACTCCTACCAAAAAAGAAAGGCAAACAAGTTTGTAGGTATTTGTTATTTCTAGCAAGACTCTGCTTTTTTTTTTATTTGCTTAGTTTCTGTAAATACATGGAAATACTACTGCTTTGTTCAATTCACTCCTGAATTCTCCTAACTGTGCAGAATCTTAAAGTTACAACCTTTGGGCTTGAATTAAAATTAGCCCACACTTCAATATATGGTTGCCAGATTCTCACTTGGTTCACAACTTTGTAATAGACATAGATGTGTTTAATTTCAAAGTCATGTTAAGCTAAAATATCCACCAGTTAGAAACAAAGTACCCTGCTACCTTTGTATCCACCTTCTTATTATTTCGTTGGCATTATTCTTCAAATAACCTTCACTGTATTTTTATGAATCACTTTTTCTTCCCTTCTGTAGCACAACCATGTGAATTCATGAAATTCTGGGCCCATTTTCACTTTTATCTTAGTTTCAATGTCTGAAACGGTTGTTTAAAGTAATGATTGTTTTTCATTACGAAGCAGTTATTCCATGACTTCTAGAACTTGCAGAGCCTGGCTTGCTGCAGGTTTGTCCTATATCTGATATAAGATTTACTCTGAATTGCCCCCTCTGTGAAGAAAACCTGCAGGAGATCTTTCCAGCGTTGACTCTTTGGTATCCAAATAACTAGTAAGCGTCTGCTGCAGCTTCTTCCTCTGGTAAGGGCAGGTGCTGGAGTCTCCTGAAAAGAGGACACTGCTAAGGAGAGAAACCTGGCAAAGAGCGAGAATTCGAGGAGTGTCAACTCTTGCTCACGCTGACCAGAGAGTCCAAAAACTGTTCAAAGGAGGGACATGCATATACATGCTGGGGATGTTCTTACCAAGAACCCATCTCAGAAAATGGAAATGCCATACAGGGATGTAGCTTTTATGTTGGCCAGGTGTATATATGAAGTAATCATCATTATAAAGAAATCCTCATTCTTCATAGTATTTTATACCTTAATAATTGGAGTTCTGTGTAGAATCATAGGGTAGGTAACCTCCCTCCCTGGAGGCACTTGCAGCTTAAAAAGAAGCAGTGATATTTTAAGAGCTATATATATGTAAATCAGGCAGGGCACAGGGTGATGTATAGATGTATTCTTTGTTTAAATAAGTCTCTCTGATTTCACTTAAGTGGCTTTAGCCTTCATGTGCAGCTTTCTCTAATAATAAATGTTTTTCTCTGAAGTTTGAACCATTGTAATGGAATTAAATAGTCCTTTTATGATAAAGTTCATCCAGTGCTTAAATAGTTAACCTGATACCTGGTTAGTGACTGTTGAATAGAAGGGAAGGTCAGTTCACTTTAGTCCCATAGTTTTTTTGGTGTTTTGTTTTTT
>VZTL01062467.1:20209-32544 GCA_013400535.1 Scopus umbretta | reverse complement strand
TTTCTTTTTTTTTCCCCAGCCTTGAATTCTTTCTACTTATCTCAGTCATTTAATTAAAAGAAAATCAACTTAAAACAGATGAAAGACCATCTTCAACCAACCGCAGCTATGGGCAAAGAAGAAAAAAGACTCTAACAGCGTAATCCACGATTAACACTCGGGTGGGTTAAATTAACGCCATTTCTCATCCTCCCTTCAGGTTGAGATCTGAGGCCCTGCAGAGAGCGTGCTGTGAAAACCTGTGGGCAAAAGGGGCGTTTGCCTTGGCTCTCCCTCTTGAGGATCTGGAAGGTCACCATTTGCCAAGCATCTGCCGATGACCGCTTGGTTTGACTGGCCTCACGGGCGTTTGCGCCGCGTGGTGGAAGCCGCCGGCTCGCCCATCGCTTGTAGGAGGCACAAAATAACGCGGTGCCATCCGTCAGGTTTGTGCACGGGCGTTAAACCGTGAGGGATGAGCAATTGCAACGCTGCCGCCATGGGCGGCTGACGGCAGAGTTCACGATGGCTCTTCCTAAATCCTGCTGGATTTCTAGGAAGAGTGTCTCCTGGGGGTGCCTCAGCTCTGCCTGCTGATCCCCAGGGCTCTCCGATCACACCACCAGCCAGAGCTGTGTCCCCCAAAACGTGGTTTTAAGTCAAGACGCAGTGCTCCGGTGAGGAACTTGTTCTTCGTGGCAATGGGGAAGGAAGAGCCCGACCACCGGCTCCTGGAGGGAAAAAGGGAGAGACTTGGATGAGGCGGGATCCCCTGCAAACCCAGTTGCCGACACCAGGCTCCGAGTTTTGCTCTTCTTCCCTTCATTTCCAAACGAACCGACGCAAGAAGAGGACGAGCCATCTTCCCCTGCCCCTCAGCAGGCAGGCTGCTGTCCCTGACCGTCGCTCTCACCCTTCCCGCTCAGAGAGTTCAGGGGTGAATTAGGAAAAGTCACAAGTTTTTTTTGAGAAGAAGCCGGTTTATTTCGCAGAGGTTGGCCGAGCCCTGGCAGCGGCGCCGCCACCGGCCCGGCCCCCGGAGCCCGCCGGCCCGGGCCAACATGGCGGGCGGCGGCGTCTCCATGGTGACCGGCNTCGGCAGCAAAAGCTTCAAGCCGCGGCCGCCGGACAAGGGCGCCTTCCCGCTGGATCACTTCGGTAACGCGGGCCGCGGCCCAGCGCCGGGCCTCCCCCTCCCCTCCCCCCCTCAGCTCTCCGCGGGCCGGCTCAGGGGGCGGCGGGCCCGGGGCCGCCGGTGAGCCCGGCGGTAGCGCGGCCCTCGCTGTCTCTTCCAGGGGAGTGCAGCGCCTTCAAGGAGCGGTTCATGGAGTGCCTCCGCGACAGCGGCTACGAGAGCGGTGCCTGCCGGCAGAGCGCCATGGCCTACCTGGAGTGCCGCATGGAGAGGCGAGTGGCGCCCCGGCCTGCCGGGGGGGCTGTGGGGGCCGGGTGCCCCCCGGGCCGGGAGGCAGCGGGGTTCCCGTTGCGGGGAGGGGGAGGGAACCCGCAGAGGGGGCGTTCGGGCGGGGAGCCTGCGTCTCCCTGGGAGAAACGGGTGTCCTTCGCGGCTCCAGCAGGCCTCTCGGCGTGCGGTTTTGATGTGGCGTAGATGGCCCCCCCCTTCGGGCTGGGCCGCGGCGGGGCTTGGCCGGCTTCCCCTCTACGCGACCGTCTCTCTCGGTGCGACGCTTTTCCTATTTTTTTCCTAGCTACGCTTGCAAGTTGAAAGACTAACTAGTTCCTAAGTTCAAGTGAAAAAAAGCGTTGATGGTTGCTTTTCCAGGGACGTTTCCAGCCGGGCGTTGCTTTGCAATGCTTTCTGCTCTGGGGCGAGTCAGGGAGCTGGCTGGGAGATGCCCGAAGGGCCTTACTAAGTGCGCTGCCGTGCAGAGACGCTTGCCTGCGCTGGCCGGGCTGCTGCTGAGGAAGGCTGCGAGTAACAGCCTGAAAATTACTACGGCAAAGTATGGTGGCACCGCAGATGTTGCTGTAAACCGCGTTCGCTTAAAAATCCGGTAAATGGGACAGGAAGAATTGTAGGGAGCTCTTACGCAGCCTGTTAAAGATAACCAGGAGTCGGGTCAGGTTCTGAGGAAACTTTTATTCAGTGTCTAATATAGGGAAACCATGCATTTAATGGGAAAACCTCTGCTAAGGAAAAAACAGTATCCCTGAATGTCGCTTTCCCAAAGCTGAAGTTTCTGAGGCTTTGCCAAGCGGCAGTCACTCTGTATGGACATCTTGGATTTCCTTAGAGTATATAATATGAAATGAAACAGAAAATGCTGCTCTTGGTTATAGACTGTGTTCTGCGTAACGCTTTTGTTCTTTTATTGTTTTTAATCTAGGCAACTTATGGCTAATGAACCGCTGGAAAAATTGGGATTTAAAGATCTGATAAATGAGAAATCGGAAGCAAAACCTGAGAAGTTGTAATGGAAGAAAGACAACTTCACTCCTCACGTATGGAAAGCATAACTCTTATGTAGTACATATTGTACGTTCTGTTCGTATTGCAATAGGAAGTGTTTCCTGAAGGAACCTTTTTTCCAAAATTTATTTTCCTAAAGTAAGAAATGAGCAAAAGTACTGCCTTTGTCTACTTTCCTCAAGTATTTCTTAACTCTTTTCTTTTAATTTCTCTAGCCTACACTTAAAGATCCATAAGAACATTTTGCCTGGGAGAAAACAGCTTTTGTCTTTAGCGTTCTCCACATCTCCGTAAGAACAGAACAGCGAAGCCTTATTTTAAAAAGACAAAACAACCCCCAACTTTATTGTGTAGATCTTGAACTATAGATTAATTTTATGTGGGCATTACCAATATGCTTACACAGTTACTTGTCAGGTGGAAATAAAGCTGTTGTGGTATTTGCAAATTGCTTTTATTAAATACTGGTGTCGATCCCCATCTTTGGGGTGATCTCAGCCTGCTATAGAAAACACTTAGGTACTGGGGTGGGGTTTTTTCAGTCCTTTAACCATCTTCATTGTCAGGACATTATTTCTAGTTCCAGACACCAGTCAGGGAGTGATTCTGCTTTTATTTGCCACACCAACAATGTTCACCTAGCTTTATTTCATCATTTAACTGAGAATCTTTCATTACGAATATATTCACTTCTCCAAATAGAGCTGTCATATGGTTTTTTAATATCTTTATGGTGAAATCAGCGTGGAGACAGGAATGGTATTTATTTGTGTTCTAGGTAACTGTGAACTCAACGTATAAAGGTGACTGGATAGTTCTATTCTTTTAAAAACAAATGTTTTATGTTAAAAAAACAGGCTAGATCAAAAGTTAGCTAAGAAATACAGTATTTCATTCCAAAACACATAGCTGCAGCCCATACATTGAGAAGGTAGTGCAGCGCACCATACAATAGATGTGCAATCTGGTCTGAGTGTGTCTTTAAGGTCCCTGGCAGATGTTTGTGTAACTTACTGTGAGTTGTCAGAGCCAGCGGTATTTCCCTCGCATATGCTCATGCAAATGAGTCTTTCTTAATACTGAGTTCAAGCCAAAATAATTTGGCCTGTTAGCCCCTTGGAAGTGTGTTTTAAGCAGACAATAACTTTCTTAATCCTGTGGATGTGTTTTCCACTGTATTTCCTGCCCTGTCCCGCTGTTTGTTGTGAGATTGTTTTTTTGGTTTTGTTTGTGTTTTCCTTTTTAAACCCAGTGAATCATTTCTCTGTGTATCTGGCTCTCAAACTGCAAGCTTTAGGGTCAGGGCCTGCAGACAGCGATACACACACTGTTTGCCAAAGCAGTTCTCCTACACTTCCTCCTTTATTTGGTGTCCTCTGATACAACTCAACTTTCCTGCTGTCTGCTATTATTCCTTTTGCTTCTGCTTCTCACCGCTATGCATCTGTTCACACAGAACTCCACGAAAGGATAAAAGAACATTTTCTGCTCTTCGTATTGGTGGTTGGAGCTGGGATTTAAATTGTTGCTCGGGTCTAATCTGATGGAACGGACTGCAGGTAGTTCAGAGCGGGTCCCTCTTTGAAAAGAATGTTCGCTTGCTGCTGCATATTTTTATTCTATTTCATTCTACTGTTTAAATTATATCCTTTGGCAAGATTAGTACATTTATAGAAGAGAAAGCAGAGATTTTATTGCTGAAACAGATATTAAAAGACTTTATATTAAACCACTGAACAAGAGCTTTCTTTCAGTGATACCGAGTAAGAATTATTAAAATAATCTCTGGCATCTTCAGAAGAAAGAAATCAAATTTCATGCTTCTGTGCTCCCTGAATACTATACGGTGAAGTGAATCCCTGGTAGGTATGAAAGAACCCACCGGAGGCGGTGGAGTAGTCCGGGCCGTTATCAGTGGCAGTTTCATCTTTGGGATGTTGCTCTGCACTGTCATTTGGCCAGTTGCTTCATGAGTTAGATGAATGTTTTCTCCTGAGGCTGTTGATACCACCTCTCTCCTCCAGATTATTATAGAGTAAAAGAGGTGAAGTTTTTGAAGTCTTGAGCGATTGAATTTTGGCTACTGGGCTGGAGTGGTAGTTGCCGTTTCAATGAATTCTCAGGTTACACGCTGAAGGAGGGGCCACTGGGGATTCTCTTTGCTTATAGTGACCAAGGCCCAAATTTTGGACCTGCTGCAGGAGAGATGGTGGGGAAGAAGCGGTTTCAGAAAACTTTACGGCATGCCAAAGTGAACAGTGCTACTTGTAGGCCTGGAGTCCTCCCGTAGCGTTACAGAGATGTAGGCAGCAGGACCCTGTACTGCACACAACTGTGCGGCTGTGCCACCAAACAGCCAGAGGATGCTTCACCCTTCACAAAATAACTACAGAAATAGTAATTGCCATTGTAATAGGGAATGCTGGGGTGAGACTTCTGCACCTTTGACCTGCCTGAAGAAGGTAACTTCCTCATCCTGTCCAGATAGAATCACAAAGGTTGGAAAAGACCTCTGAGATCATCTAGTCCAACCATCAATCCAAGGGTACGTTTCATCCTGCTTCCCAGCACGGTGAGTCAGCTGCACAGCGCTGTCCCCTTACATGCCAGGAGAAGAAGAGGGCTTTGAGTGGACAGTTGAAAACTTGGGAAATTGGCAGAGGCACGTGTTTCCTGGCTGTAAGGCGTTAGCTGGGGGAGAGGATACGTTTAGTGGAGCTGTGAGGTGAGCTCACGGCTGGTGAGGGCCATCAGTTGATCTTGATTGAGATCTAATGCAACTGAGAAGTGGTGGAAAAACAAGCCAGTCATCAATGCCGAGCCTGGGGTTACACAATTTTCCCAACTTGCTGTATGGGACAAGTTCCTGTAGCACTGGAGTCATCTGGGAGAAGAGAAGTCCCAGAATGCTCTTCAATTTATTCTTGCCAACATACAGATAGTTAATTAAAGCCTTTCCATATAAACCTCTTCATTTTAACCTTGCTTGTGAGATCCTGGTTTATGCTCCTTTAAAATGACAGCAGTGTATAAGCCAAAGCAAAGCTCTAAGTTCGTAGTTATCTCCCCTGTTCCCATACCAAGGAGGAACCTCTCCAGAAGCCTGACGCCAAGTTGGGAAAATCTGTATTCTGGAAATGTCTAGCTGAAGTGTGTGTGCTGTGGGGAGGCAGTTTGTCAGGAGTGCTGATTTCTTTATGGAGCTGTTTGGAGTTGATGAGCTGCTCCGCTGCGTGTGGCACCGGGAGCAAGGTGAGTCCCGCACAAGTGCATTAATCTTCATGTGAGAAGCCTGCCTGCACGCTGCCTGCACCAGTGCTGCCGTGAAGCACCACCTGCTGACAGACCCTGGGAGCTGGAGAAATACAAACAGTTGCAAAATAAGGTTCGGCTCGGATTCACGTGCGAACTGCCAGCCTGGCTGTAATTGTACAGGTGTGGAAGGGATAGCCCGAAGCAGGAGGAAGCGTTGGCTGTGCTGGAGTGAAGATCTATGTAAGCTGTTAAGACAATAATAGAAATGGATATGTGAGGGGCCTGTAATCGTCTTTCCTGCAGCTTTTCTTCAGCAAAGCCTCGCTCACACCGTAACTCTAGGCACCCTCCTGCTTGGGATCCTGTCCCAGGGAGTCCCCCGGAGGGCTCTGGGTAAGCAGAGCTTTGCACGTGGGCACTTAGGAGAGCCTTGCCTGCACTCAGGAGAGGTGGCACTTAGGAGAGCCTTGCCTGCATATTCCCCATTTCTTTGCTCAGATTTGAATCAGTTCAACCGCAAAGAGCTTAACCTTCATCACTGCAGTTATTTACAGAAAGAACATGGCTGCAAGCCAACCCTCATTATGTCTTCCTGGGAGACCTTGAGCTCTAGGTGTATCTCCAAACAACTGCAATGACCTGCAGAACAAGGAAGAAAGGGTTTAATAAACATTTCCAAGGTTCTGAGTGTTCTTTCACAGAAAAGCCTGTACAAAGAGAGCCTCCTGTGCTTGCACTGGAAGTGGGCCATCCTCCAAAGTCCTTTGTAGGAGCACAGTGAGCCTGTGCCTCTACACTAAGGAAGGATTATGGCTGCATCTGCCACCTGCAAGTGAGATACCTGGTGTAGCAGAAGGGTTGCATCTGTAGGCACCTGTAAAGTGAATTTTTGGGGCTGTGCACAGAGCTGCACACAGGCAAAAGGTGTAGCCAGCTGACCTTCATGCTTGGTCCTCCCCTGAATCCTCTTCCAAGGCATTCTTCCCAATTTGTCCTGCCTGCTTCAAGGCCATAGATGTCCTTGTGGCTGGGCTTCGTACTTACAGTGATTAGTGACCCACTTGGTTTCCTTTGGAGACCATGGATTTGCTGGCCTTTGCTGGTGATTAATTGCCCTTTGCAGCAGAAAACAAAAGCACTTTCACTTACTGCTGCTTTTGTAGGTTCGACTTCACCAGCGCTAACACTGGGAGGGAGCTAGATTGGTTAGAGCACCTCTTGAATTTCACCCTGTTGTTATCTCACTCCAAGCGGGCCTGGAGAGCACTGGGAGGCAATGCTGTTTCCACAAAGCTGCTGGAACTAAGCCTGGAGTGTTGCACGGATGCAGTTAAGGATCAGAAAGTACCGTAGGCAGGCTATGGGAGAAGGAGCAGCCTGCTCCCTGTACAAAAAGTGTCTGTAGCATCACTTGTTGCTGTAAGCTCTGAAAAGAGCCCTGGGTGTTCTGGTTCCATGGGAGAGCAGTATGTTTCTACATTTCTCATCTGTGATTCCTGGGAAGGGAATGATGCTAGCATGCAAGAGTGTGGTCATTTCTGGTAGCATATCCAGTGACCCCAAAGGGCTTTAGTTACTTAAAAAGACTGTTTGGAAGGGTGTATGCAAGGGTCCATTTCCCCTCCCAGGGTGTTTCAATGGAAATTGGATGTCTGATTAATCTTATCCTGGTTCATTCTTTCTTTTAATGATTCTGCTTCTGTGAATAGCTGGCAATGCTGCATTTCTGTCAGGATGCAGCAGATTTTCTAGCTTACAGATTTCAAGACAAAATGCCTTCCTTCTGGAATGAAGGTGCCATATGGCTTGAAATGCATAATTGATCACTGCTCAAAATAAGAGCTTCATAGAAAGTCACCTAGAAGTCCAATGCGTCTGTGCAAGCGGACCTGATAGGCCTTGATGTGTTTTTTGTTTCCTGGGACCGATAATGATACAGGGACAGGTTTTTATGGCTCTTCCTAGAGGTTCTGATGCTTGTGCTCTCTCTCTAGCACTGCACAGACAGTTCCACCACTGGACTGTTTATTCACATTATTCCAGGAGATCTTGGGACTTGCATTAGCAGGTGCATCAATCTTATGCTTGCTGATTCCTCCTGGTCTTGGCTGGATGAAGAACAGCCCAGACAAGCCTGGGATTCACCATATAGCCCAGCAAAGGCCGCAGTTATCTCTGTGAGTGTAAAACAGTTCAGGTGCATCAAATTTGGTGGGCTGAATCCAGCCCTTACTGTCCCATGCTTTCCCACGTCCAGTGGGATGTGTAGCTGTCTGCACGAGCAGTCTTTCCCAGCTCCCACACAGAGTAGGGCAGGTTCCCACTCATGCGGGTGGGGTGTTGTGGTCCATCTGGCTGTGCGTCCTGCTGGCTGGTAATGAGCAATACCTTAAACCGCCCCGTGCTGTCGATGCTTTTCTGTTCAGGTCCTTATGAATTATGGCAAACTCTGTAGGAGCAGTGGTGGAAAGTAGCCCTGCAAAAGGAGAGCGGGGAGGGTGAAGAAATCAAGGAGATGTCCCAGAATGACTCAGGCTTTTAACTTCATCTTGATGATTTTAAAAAGCAGGCAGTAGGGGCTTCCGATGCTGCTTGCAAAGCTGCTAATCAAGGACAGCCTGTGGGAAGGCAGTCTCATGGGAGGAGGTGGTCTGCAAGGGAGTCAGCTCCAGTTTTGTTTACTCAGTTTACATTTCTCTGTTAACAAACCGTGTTCTGAGCTTCAGCAGGGTTTGGAGGCACTGAATCTCTCCTTAGTGGACAAGGCAGGAAGATGATAGCACTACGGAATCTGGGACACCATGACTGCCCTGATGATTTGATGTGATGCTGTGTGCTGCAGCCTGCTTAGGTTGCCAGCAGATTGCTCCTCTACAGAGGGCTTTTCCTTCTGGGTTGCTCTGATGGCCCCATGGCAGCATGGCTTGCTGGATGGTCAAAAAGTGTGATTCATCACACTGAGGAAGCCAGGTTTTGGGCAGCCAGACCCAAATGGGAAAAAAATTACCACTGCCACTCGGGAATTGCACAGAAGCTGCGGATCAAATCAATGCTGAGGAAATTGCTGGTAACTCAGGATGCTGAGCCAAGCAGGAGCAAAATCCCCCATCGGTAAATGAGCCTTCACATCCCCATGAACAAATACCAAATAGGAAATCCCAGGGGTGTAATGAGGCTGGTTGCTTTCATCGCTGGGGTTGCCTCCCTCAGCTTTTGCTCTTTAGTGTGGACGTGGGAGTTATGCTGTGCTGCCTTCAACCCACAGATTTAGCAGGCTGTCTTTAACCCCTCGTCCTCACCACCCATTGCTGTGACCCAGCCCTTACAGAGCACATGCTCCGGGATGTGCCTGTTGTTTGGCACATCTCCAGTGCGCGTGTGCATGCTTGGAGTGGTTGCTAAGGCAGCATAAGCCTATCCCCCTCTCTCTATGCATTCAAATTTCTGTCTGATCTAGATGTATATGTATACTGAGTCCATGCAGCCCAATGCCAGGCTGGTATCTGCATGGGAGAGCACAGGCGATGCCATGGGTCAGATGTTAACAGTCTGTGTGCACAGACATCAGTGTGAATGGTACAGGGCAGCAAAGTGGGTTTCAGTTCAGTTCCCCCCTCCCCAAACTGTGCTGTAGAGTCTGGTGGAAAACAGGGCCTGTCTACTGCCACCCACTAGGACGGAGCATGGAGGTGAACATCTCTGGCAGGAGATGCATCCTGGCCTCCTCGTGCGGGGAGATGCTGAGCGTGTGCATGCGCAGCACAGAGATGTAACCAGAACCAGGTCACCGCAGGAGAAGTGTGAGTTCTGGTCAAAGGGACAGAAATGCTGAGTTCACCGGCTGCTGGAAAAAAAAAACAACCCACAGATGGGTGAAAAATGAGAGCGTGTCTGGAACATCTACCTCCACCCTTTCAGCGTGCACGGCAGGAGACTTGCAGGTGTGGTGGTGCCAGCTACAGAGACTCATTTGAGTAGAGAGATGTCTGGATTGATAGCTTTATTTCAGCTTATTTTAGCAAATAATAGGCAGGGGGGGTGATGTTTATCACTGAAACCGGAGCTGGCTAGTACTCTAGATCACAGCTCTAATTGGTTGGACTGACTTAGACAGTAAATCACTTTAACAGCACTAATAACGCAGAGTGAGGGGTGTAGTAAACCCTCTGTTGCAGCAATAACCTGGTCCTGCTGGTTCTTTGACTCAGGTTGGTGCTTCTGCGCTGGTTTGTTTATTAAAGCTCTTTCACAAAAGTCACCTGGGTGGCTGCTCCGACTCAGCCATCGAAATGGCTGTTCCCCTGCCATTCCCCAACCTGGCTTGGGCTCTTTTTATAGTCTGCTATAAAATTGTTTATTTTTGCACCTGTTTATAAAGGCTTTTTGGCCACAGGGGTCTCATGATGATGTTTTCATGGCTTCTGGAGCAGGGCTGCTCTGTTGGTGCTAGAAATAACTGCTGTTAATTAATTCTTTGCTGATTTTTCTTTGGCAAAGCATATTGAAATAAAGAAATAAGTGAGCAGCATGCTCTGTATCTTGATGTTGTGGGAGCTCTTAGGAGGCATGTGGTGACGACAGCAACCAGAGGAAGGGTAGGACATAGTCCTCAACTTTTTGTGGACAAAGTTAATTGAGGGGAGGCTCAATTACCATCTCCAGCTGTTAGGCAGCTTCCTTCAGGCCGTCATTTCTAATCTCTTTCTAGAGAAAAAACACAGCTTTGTTTCCATTTAATGCTTTATTCAAATCACAGCTGAGCAATGTTACAGAAAGTGATGTGGTCTCAGATGTCTGAGCCGGACTGGCAACTGAAGGCAGCTTCTGTGATATGAGACTGACTGCTGGGACCTATAATTGCACTGTTTTTCTCTTCTTCTCTGTGCCCTTTTAAAATGGTTTGTCTTCTTTCTGAGGGACTCTGGCTCTGCTGCAGAGACTTCCAGACCAGAAGTGATGTGCTGGGCTTCGGCCCCTTGCTCTCTGTCCTATGGTCCTGCCTAGAGCATCTCCGTCATCCTCTTGGCACTGGGTCCCTGGCAGGAGCAGCCAATGGGACCCCCAGAGCAGGCAGCAGTTGGCTGGGCCGCCTGTGTTTCCACCCTGCAATGGGACATCATGTAGTCCAGTCTCCTGCTCAAATGTCTCCAAGCTGTTCCTGGAAGGATGAGCTATTTGAGCCAGGAAGAGATTAAATTATTGGAATGGAGCAAAAGCAATTTCCGTGAAAAGTGCTTGCCCTGTGGTTTGCATGTCAGACCTGTCCTGCTGCTGTCTCTGACTCATACTGAATTGATGATGACCTTCTCAGAATAATCACTTTGACTTTTCTTGGAGGAGCTGATATCATGACGTATAAATCTCTTCACACGTATGTTGGCTTTATCCATACGAAGCTTCCCCAGGCCTAAGTCTTTTAATTAGTATAAATCAGGACTAATGATAAAAGCAGTGGTCTACCACTGCTGTAGGTGAATTATTGACTTCATTGGTCTAATTTCATCTTCCCCGAGAGCAGAAGAGAGCCCATCATTAGGCCACAGAAATCAGCACCAGTTGGGTGCCTGGTAGCTGCCATGGAGCCAGTTCCCCCAGCTGTCCCCTCTGCGTCATATTTTACATCGTATGGAATGGGTTTGGTACAACAGCAACAGGACTGTTGCAGCACGGTTTTTCTTGTGTTGAGATTTCCCCATGTGCTGTGGAGCAGACATGCAAATATCCAACATCCTCAAGCCATCAATTACCTCCTCGCTCTCTAGGATGTCTCTTGGCTCCCAACCATGCTGTCAGAGCGACTAAGCAGCCCCTGCAACCATATATCTACTCCCAAACCAGCCCATCACTGCAGCGAGCCTGGCCAGAGTGCTGGTGGAAAAGAAACTGAAAGGTTATCCTGAGCACATGATGGGCAGACTCAGAAAAGTGGTTGGAGCTACTTTCCTTTTCATTGCGTGTGACCGTGAGAGAGCAGTTCTCAGCTCAAGGGTGTTGCAGAAGCCAAAAAAGAAGGTGTTTAAGTCAATCAGTAGAGAGATTTTGCTCTGCACCCCCTTCTTGTCCTCATTCTCCCCATTTCTTCTCCCTTACAGAGGATGTCTGTGATCTGGTGTGCATGATGTTACCTGCACGGCTATTAAGTCATGGGAGTAAAGGACTCCCCCTTTTTCACACTGGTAACACTGGGCTTTGCAACGGAGTTGACCACCTTGCAAATGTAATGAAACTCTGGTCTGCAAATTACTCCGCAGTGAGGCACTTTTAGAGTTGCACAATGCTTTTTGTTCTTCGAGGGCTGGTGCAGGTGCAGAGCAGCTCTGCAGACACAGGACTTCAGTCTGTTCCTTCTGCACCCTCACATAATCTTCTCTTGTATCACCTTCAACTTGACCAACACATCCTAACCATGCAGATGCCGTGAGTGTGCTTTTCCCTTTTTTCCAGGAGAAAAATTTCACAAGGTCCATAAAGCAACATGCTCAAAACCAGGGAAAGTTGGCATCGGTACTGTATTTTCAGTTCAAGAGTTTTTAATTACCCTGGTCTGAGCTCTTTGCTCTGTGGCATTCCTCCCTCCCAGCTGTAGCCACTCTTGATTTAAAACAAGTTATATAATTTTTTTTTTAAGAAAAACCTCTAGGATTTCAGTTTCTTTTCTTTTTTTTTTTTT
>VZTL01062466.1:2004-36626 GCA_013400535.1 Scopus umbretta | reverse complement strand
ATTTCTACCCTTTTTCCCCAAAAAAAAAAGGGCTTTCCCCCCCCCCCCCAAAAAAAAAAAAAAAAATTAACTTGACCTGTTCTTGGGAGTGAAGATTCTCAGCATCAATGGTAACTTTTTTCTTTTTCCTAAAAAGAAAAAAATTATACACAAGTGTGATGGGTAAGGGCCCACTGATGGAGCTTTTATATGGATTTTTGCATTAATTTGTAGCTCCTAAAAATCATGCCAGGCATGAGAGATTGGACTTTAAAGTTGTGATGCTTCATGTATTTCAAAAGAAAGCCTCTCCAACAGCACTAATGTTTTGCATAAATTTCTTTAAATAATGCTTCTGAGAAATTATAAGCTGATAGGACACAGTACAGAGGCAATAATAGAAGAATTATGTAAATGTAGGCTGGACTTTGATTCTAGCGTTTTTGCACTAAGATATCCCGGAGAATAGTGGTGCTTTCCAGCGATGTAGGCCTTCAATTTCCTTCTTTACTAGAAAACTTAGGTTCAAAGGCAAACTCTTAACAGACACCTTGTGGGACTGGAGCCACGTTAGCTCACAGAGGTACTGCCTTCTGCCGCTGCCCAGCCAGGATAGTTTCTACAGAGCTCGAACGCTGGTAGGGCTGAGCCAGAAGCATGGAGACCCTTCTGTCCTGAAGTGCCTTGGAGAGGCCGGGAGGAGGAGAGGTGACGCAGGTATCTTTGTGCTTGTTTTGCCTATTTTGGGTGTTACAATGCTGCCTAATGTCGAGAGAGGGCTCATGCCTTGTCAACCTGCAAGATCTGCTAGTGGCATTAAGGCCACGTGCTTAAGGACCGACTTCCTGGAGCCTGGCTGGGCACCTGTGCTGTCCCCTCTGCCGCAGGTGCTGCATCTCTTCTGGTGAGCACTCCTGCTTGCAGCACCTCATTGCTCTGACCCAGGAGGTCATGAGCGAGATAGCTGCTCTTACTGTGCAAGGAGAGCATAACTCCAGGGGCAAAAGGTTTGGAAAGAATAGCTCTGCACTGCAGGCAGCAACCCAGCTCTGGTTACTCTTGTATTAGATTTTATGTATTTAATTAAGATGGATATGTTAATTACAAGCTTGCTGTACCTTAGCATAAAGATTGCCATCTCTCTTCGGTAGTTAGAGTAACTCCTGCTGGATGGTCAGGGCAACTGGAAAAAAACCCATTCCTCCCATCCATTCCTCCCTTACACAGGGAGCAGAGAAGCCCCAGGAAATATAGTTGAAACCAAATTAGATGGCAGCAAGGATGCTGGAAGAGAACAAATTGGGAAGTGGCTACTTTATGCCAAATCACTTTAAGGACAGCTTGTGAGCTGCAAAAAAGATGAAAATTAGTGGGCAGAAAAGGTATATGGCAGAGCACTGAACTTTTGAGTCATCACACCAAGACCAAGACTTACAAGCTATGCCTTACTAGGGAAAACATGGGGCCAGGAAAAACACTTCTTCTCACGTGCTTCCCTTCTGTAGTCTCTGGGATGCTAACAGTACATAGCTCAAGACGGGAGCTCTGTTAATGTTTGTAGTAGTGAATGGTACGATGTAATGTTTCCACAGAAAAAATTGTGCTTGTGTTGGTTGGAAAAAAGCCTATTTATTTCCTTGACTGCAAAGAAATTTCACAATTTCAGTGTTAGCACTGTTGTTGTACCAGGAACTGCCTTAGAAGTTGTTAATGCTTCAGGGAGATCTTGTTTTGCGTTATTTGAGTCTGATATACATTATAGTCAGATTTTGGTCCTTTGTGACAACAGCATAAACTCAGAATAAATCCTGTTGGGATCCTGGCCCATGGCCCTTCAATGGAGTAATTCCGCTGCAGGTGGCAGCAGCATCTGGTCTTTTATGTTTTTAATAGTGGCTGTGAGGTCCTCAAAGGATGAGCAATTTGTGTGCGGCTCAAGTTCTTTTCTCTCAACTAAAGCTTGATAATGACCTTCTCACCCACAGTTGAAAAAAAGAACTGTAAGATACAGCAGTGCTCCGGGTCTGCAAACAGCTGCTCCATCACTGGGAGTCTGTGAGGGCCAGCGTTACCTGTAGGCATCTCAGCCCGGAGGCAATACTGTAAAACTGAATTTTGCAGCTTAAGGTACCTTTGGGGAACAAACTTTAGTGTCCCTAGGCGCTTTGACAGTGTATTAATGGGGCCCTAATTCCAGCAGCATTAATCAGACCCCAGGATGTAAAAGGGAATGATTCACACAGAAACACTGTGTTCTCTCAGTCTGTCACTGTGGGAAGGCATTGGTAATGCATGAGTGGGATCTGTGATATTTTTCAGTTCACATGCTTAGGGATTTCCTCTGCAGCTTTGGGAAGGGTTTTATTTCTCTGCAGGAAGAAGTGATGGGTCCCTTGAAAGGAAAGGTAAGGTTTCACAGGTTAAAATGTGGGTGTGAAGATCCACTGGCTAAGGTTGAGGTTGTGCAGCCAGCAGGGTGATTTGCCTGCACAAGCTCGTGCGCTGAGGCAGACCGGGTCTGTTGTTGGATTTTAAGGGACTCTTGCTTTGTCTTTGTTTTAAAGCAAGCTGGGGAAAGCCAGTTTTGATGCTTAAGAAGAGAGCTGATGCGCAGGAGATTAGGGCTTGGTTCATAGTATTGCTGCAAATATTCATCCAGGGTCTGTGGCAGATGTTCAAGCCTGGCCAGCTGCTCTGGTGGGGGCATTTGGTGACCACCGGTGGGGTGGTTAAGCATTGCTGAATGCCTGAGATGACTAACCCCATGCCGTGTGCAATTCTCACCCCCACTTCCTCCTCCATTTCTTTCCCCTCTCCTTTTGTTTATCTTTACTTGATTAGCTTCCAGCCAAACACCGAGGAGCAGGGAAATGTATCATTCAGCACACTGAGGAGCAAGGCAGGTTCACAGCCCTGGCTCCTATAGCATCAACACAAAATACCTGTAGCAGGGTCTGTTTCCTTAGTGGGATGTAAGTTCTGTCCTGCTAGTCAGGCCTGTGTTCAGTTTGGCCACTGGTCTATGTTAGGGTAGATGATCTGAATTGCTTGCTGCTTAAAAAGGCAGCAAGGAAGAGGAAGAGTTTGATATGGTCCTGTCAAGAAATAGCGTGAAAACTACTTACAGCATAGGAGGGAATGGAACACTGGGGTTGTAATCCAGGAGTGGGCTGTGGACTGTGAGGCAACGGGAAACTCCTTTTAAGAGATAGTACTTTTGACTTGTTCCAGAAAAGGGGCGGTGAAGACGGTTTCAATCACTTTTTATGTTCTCTGTTTTTGATCTAGGTCTGCTCCAGCTCCTACCCAAGGTCCCACCAGTGCTGGGGCTGCAGGGCCACCTCCTGCTACCAATGTGTCAAGCAACAAACGGCTGCAGCAGACACAAGCTCGGGTGGATGAGGTGAGTGGCTCTAGGTGATTTGTTGCTCACCACAACAGTGCTGATGTGATTGTTTTTTGTAATTTAAGATGCTTTCCTCTCTAGTGATCCAGCAGCTCCTGCTTGTCTGAAGGCAGTGGATCTAGGAAATGAGGTTTACCAAAGGACGGCATTTATGAGGCGGCAGATAGTACAAGAGAGATCCTGAGTACCAACATCCTTGTACCAGTAACACTTCTGCAGAATAAATGTAGGCATTGGTGCCAATTCAGGAATTCATCCCAGTCATAGTCATAGTGGAACCAGCTCTTTTAATGTATTCCTGCAGTCCTAAAGGTTAGATGCTAATCTCACAGGCTGTTTCATGGGGACAGACCATTGGCTTCTCATAGGTAGAGTCAGACTATGAGAATTGTACAGCTGAGGGCTGTGTTCATTAGCCAGAACTCTATGGATTAATCATCACAATTTATCCCCAAAGAAAGGCACCCACACATGTTGCCATAACAGTGTCTTCAACAAATCCCCACTGCTTTTATTGGTCTTGGAGGACCACGTGCCTGTTCCAGCATGGACCCTTAAATTCTTATACCTTACAGACTACCCCGCCACCTTGGCTGTAATGCTGGTGTCCATCTAACTGCTGTGATAATGGGAATAAGTGAGCATACCACTGCTCGTGGGTGTAGTCCCTGAGCAGACCAGCAGTACAGTAGCAACTGTAGCACCCTTGCACATCTGCTGTGCAGATTTGTGTGCTGGGTGTTAAGTATAGAGTTTTGCTAAACCTCTACAAAGACTTAAGTAACTAGTTACTTACTGTCCATGTGAAATTGGCTAGGGCTTGTGTGATTCTTTAATGCAAATTCAATAAAATACACGTTAGAAAGTAGCTACTTATGTGCATAAAGGCCTCTATTTTCAAAAGTTCCAGGTAAGTTTTAAAAATAGTAGAGAAGACCTCACAACATCCAACTCAAATGCATTTCTTAAGATGAATTAAATACACCTGTCAAATTGAGCATTGCCTTTTTGAGAACTTTTTCTTTGCTGAAGATCTGAAACAGGGTCTTTGTGGCCTCCCCATTGCTGATGCTTGGAGCTGATAACGAGAACATCCTCTGGCTGCAGAAATTTCTAGGCCTGGTTCTCTCATTCTTACTGATTTTCACATCACATTAACTTCAGTGACATTAGTGGAGTGTCTCATGGAGTGGGGAAAGGAATATTACATTTCAGCTTTTGTCCTGGGTCAGAATAATGACATAAACTGCTTGTCCTGAACATATTACATCATGATGGTGCTGTAATTGTTTAGGTGAGCTACACCAGAAGTAATTGTCCCTAGAAGATGAAATGCAATTGCTAGTTACTGTCTAAAATGAGTGATGCAGGTCAGATACATAGGGCTTTTCAAGCAGATCAATGGAGGTGGCTCCAGGGAGGCTAGTGAACCCCCACTTTGTGTTTAAGATACTCTGTATTCTGAGACTTTTCACTCAAGCCTATGCAAGTTTGTCTTTTTGTGAAGCGTGATGGCGTAATCTTGGATGGAACTCATACCCAGTATGAGGGGACAGTGAGTAACTCTTGGATTTGAGGATTATCCGGGTGAGAATCAGGGTCCATGTGTTTTTTGCCTCCCATTTGAGAAGGACGCTGAGGTTAGTATGGGTTTTGAGTGGATAGCAGTGGTCAGCAGAGCCTTGTTTAATAGGGAAATCACAGTATAAGAATAGCCAAGGGAGAAAAACGCCACTGGGCTTTCAGTACTGTGAAGTCACTAGAGTGAAACAGGTTCGTAGCACCTAAGGATCTGATCTGTTAAGCATTGCTTTTACCTTCCTACTAGGTCTTCCCTGGTTGTTTTTGTTTTCATGTCTTGTGGGACAGTAATCTGTAGGTGGCACCAAACACCACTGCACGCCCTCTGGCTATTCTGCTCCAAGTGCTGTTCTGCACAGCTCTTCAGACCCAACCCCGAAACTCAGCAACATGATCACGACTTTGCTTAAGAGAAAATTTTTGGTCTTAGTAAAACGACTGACATTTTTAATGCTATAATGCTGATATAGTATTTCATCTACATCCATGTTGGGTTTTTCCCTCGGATTTCTCTAGGCATCCTAGAGCTTATTTTCTAAGGCTCAGGTCTTGGTTTTAGTCTAGACAAACACTTATTTATGTGACAAAAATGCAGTCTCATCTGGACAAGTGTTCACTGCAGTCAGGTTAAATGCAATAAATAGTTCTGGGCAAAAAAAAAGGAGAGAATAGGTAGGAAGTATTACAGTATTTTGTTTCAGCATTTTCAAGTAGTTTAAAATTTTCACTATGAAACATTGTACTAAGACAAAATTCAGTTCAATACTAGCTGAGAAATGAAAGCAGAAGTTTTTTTAATTTGATATGAAGTTAAATGCTTGGAAGGTTTTGGTTTGGAAAAGCAAGTAAGAAAGTCTGAGTTGACCAAAACATTTGATTTTGTTTTAGGTTTGGTAGACAAGTGAAACAAATCTTTTGATTTTTGCAACATCATTTAAACCTATGTCAGCGCTTTCAAAGATTCTTTCACTACCAGTTTCATCATCATGTAGTGAAATCGTATCTTTTTTTAATAACTCTGGGATTTGCAGGTAACAGTTAAATTATATTAAATACAAAAACTGTGGACTTCCTTACTACAGAGTATGAGAAGTAACAGACCAGCAACCATATTCACTGCTAGAACAAGTGGACACAACTTTACTGAGATTGGTATGCTGTCTAACATTTACATTAGGAATGGATTTGTACAGGATTTCTGTTTAGAGTTATTGGCTTGGTAAAAGAGGATTTTAGTCTAACTCAACATATAAAATATATGTATAAATGGGCCTTACCTATCGTGTACCAGCTGTGCACACCTTTTTCACCCGGGCTGTGCAATGAGGTGGCATGAGCTCCCTGCTACACTTCAGGCTGAATTTTTTCAGGGAAAATTTTTCTAAATGTCCCTTTATTTTTTACCTTTAAGGGTATCTGAGCACAGATGTTCATCTGAGCTATGTTCATCTTGTTCTCACTATGTCTGTTTCCATTAACATGGTTTTTGAGGCACTGTCAAGGTAATTGCCATCACATACCACAATGGCAAATGGCTGGTTTCAGTATGATATGTGATATTCCAGAGTGTGAACATATGGGTGACCTTCAGTTTTACTGTGCGTGGAATCTAACGTGAGGTTGTGCCTTTGCAGGTGGTAGACATCATGAGAATGAATGTGGACAAGGTGCTAGAAAGAGACCAGAAGCTATCAGAGCTTGACAACCGGGCAGATGCATTGCAAGCAGGTGCCTCACAGTTTGAAACCAGTGCAGCCAAACTGAAGAGGAAATACTGGTGGAAAAATTGCAAGGTAAGAAATATAAATTCTTGTTAAGAATCGCTTCGTGGCGGACATTACTTTCAGTTGCATTTAATGGGACTTTGCTTGCAGGATGGCATCGCCAAGCGTCCTCTTCTTGTCAAGGGGAGAAAGAGATGCCTTGCCCTCTAGGCTCCAGGATAATAAGTCAAGCAACTTTGGTCTTTACTAGAACCTAGTCTTTAGATAATATCTGCAGTATATGAAATGAAGGTACAATTTTGATGCTTCTGTCAGTGCCTGCAGATAGGGATGGGAGAACATTCTGTGTTAATTCATGTCAGTTCCCATGTGAACCACAAAACCTGAACAGGTATAGTGAATTCTAGTAGTGGGAGAAAAGAACCTTTTTCCTTGTGGGAGATCATCAGCCTCTTGATGTTTCTTTAGGGTAGTAAATTACCAAAAAAATATTTGGTTCCACAAACCTCTGCAAGAAGTGAGAAAATTACTGTCTTGGAAAGAGGGGCAGATAAGGATAGAGCAGGACTTCAATCAACCAGCTCTCTCCTCTGCTGTCTTCAGAGTCTCATCCTTTCCCACAAGCAGAGGGAACCTCACTCTCCTTTGCTTTTTCAGACCTCCTTCAGGGTTTGTGTTTTCTGGACCCAGAAATTTCAGCTCTTCTTATTCACATAAGACCTCACATCCCTGCTTCTTTCTACTCATGCACCACCAACACATGAATACAAAGTTCAGCTTCAAAAACTAAAAGTTAAGCTTCATTTCCATTTCTCTTCAATACCATCTTTGCTGCTGATCATTCATGTCCACCCAAATAAAACCACCTGTTCCCAAAGGAGAATCCCACATGTATGTCTTACCAATCTGTTGCCTGCTTTGTCTCTTCAATCCAACGTGCTATGAAATACAAAGCAAGACAAAATATTCTGGGTAAACTACATACACAAACACCCCAGAAATAAGTGGATCTAGGGTAGAAATTCAACTGAGCAGTTCCTCTGGGCCTCTTCTAGCTGTTGCCCAGTTGCTTTGCCTGACAGTGCAGCAAGCAGAGCTTTTGGGAGCTACAGACACAGACTTTGAGTTAGGTTCACCCATGGTGACTGCAGTCACCCCAATGACCTACACTACACTAGACCGTCAAACCTACCCACATTCTCCTTTCCTCATTGTCCGTTCCAGCTTTACCCTGACAAACAGAATCCCCCTGGTTCCCAAACTCTGAAAGGAGGGGGAAAATAAATCTCCTGCAAGTCAATGGCTGGCTCTGTCCTCCAGACGTATGTTGGGAGGAATGAAGGCCTTGATTTGACAAGTCCACGTTTGTTGTATTTTAGTCTTTCTGTTCTCACTGGCATAATGATGGGAATTGGACTGCAGCATTGCTGGCGGCCTCATTAGCATTCAGCAAGTCTCACGTGGGGGCCTCTACCACACACAACTCAGTGCTGGTATGGTCTGTGCACAGCTGGCTCTGATGCATCTGTTCTTGTGAGAGCAGACTTCAACTTTGCGATGCGCTATTTCCAGGCTAACATGCTGGAAACCATGCTGGCTAGCATGAGCTACCTCTCTCAGCAGCACAAATACACAAAACCAGCACAAATATCTGCTAGGCATTAGACAGCTCCAGCTGTCTCTTTCCTGACTATGGGAACATGGTGAAAAGTGATCGCGTTACTCCAGTATAAAGTGGTACATGGCCATGTGTGAGTTCAGCCACTTAAATTACCTCTGGAGTTGTTTTACTTCAGAAGTTTACCTTTTCTTTACTGCTGGAAATGGATGAGGTTGGTCACTGCATCTTAGCTGATGGGCAAGAACTTGCCACCTTTGACAAGAGGCTACATCTATTGCTGGTGGTCAGCTGTACCTAAAATCGATGCTAAATTTGGGGCTGTAACAAGTCTGTTGCAGTGATTCTTTGCAAGAATTAAAAGTGCCAGGAATGAGCCACTTAGTAAAGGCAAAAAACCTGAGGGGTTAATGTCTTTCATGTGAAAATCTGACTTTCTCTTTTTTTTTTTTTTTCTCATAACTTTCTTTTTACAGATGATGATCATCCTTGGTGTAGTATGTGCAGTCATTCTCATTATAATTATAAGTAAGTAATTCATTTTCTCTTTTGTTTATGATCTCAATAGCTCTGTGACTTACAAAGTGCTGATATATTAAGAAACAAACCAAATAATGGATATAAAATATTTAAACTTACTAATTTGTGAAATTCCCCTTCTAGTGTCATGGTGTTATAGTGAGAATTACTGCAGGCTCTCTGGAGACACTTACATAGGTAGAACTGGTTGACATTTAATGTATTTTACATCAGCATGTTACATAACTTTCCCTAGGATTAAAGAATCTCCCTTTTCATGTTTATATAAATTTTTATGCAGTCTCAGACTTCTTCTTTTCATTACAACCAGTGCCACAGTTCTCGTGTTTTCTAGTGAGAAAGAACAGTAATGCTTGAATTACCTCATGCCTATAAAAAGAGGTTGAAGGTCCACAGGCAAACGGGCATCTGATGAATTTTTTAAAACACGTAGGTGCCTAGTTCCCACCAAATCAGCTGGAATTTGAGATGTTGGTCCTTCTGAAAATCCCTTTGCATCTTGAATATCTAAGTATTGTTAAAAGATGGCCCAAGTCTTACTGCTGTCTTGTCTCGAAAGATCATCTCATTCTACACGTTTCTTATAGGAAAGGTACCATATGAATGAATAATAGCAGTCGTGCTGGTTGGGAGCCAGGGATCTTGTAATGACAGGAACTGCACATTTTATTTATGTAACCTCTCTGTTAGCAACAGCCATTATGTGACATAACTGTAATATAGCATTAACTCCTAAAAGGGAGATTTCTTGAGTTAGATAATCCAGCTAGTAACCCAGAAGAGATTCACCAGAAGGCTAGACTGTGGATGTGAATTAATTCCCAGCTCTCAAATTACGTGCCTTCTATTCAGCATGTTTGCATTTTCCTCTGTTGCTTCTGTAAAGAAGGCTTACAGAATCACCTGTAAACATGACTAAATGGATTGAGATACATGTGGCAGTTTATTAGTCTTATGAATGCTGGCACCAGAGTGACCCAGGATAATTCTAGGGTTTCGTAACACTGATATGGCAAGAATGGGAAATGGCTAGATATTAATTAACTATATTAACTGGGTACTCAAGGCAACTGGCTTCAAGGGAAGGACGGGCCTTTGTTCTGCAGTCCAGTGCAGGAACCCTGGAAGACAGATGTGCAGCCATTGAATCAATTGCGGTGTATATATATGCATCATTGAGCATTACACGTATCTTAACAAGAAAGTGAAAAGCAGACAAGATAGATAACATAATTTCTCCTTAGAAGTTAAGCCTGAAATTATATATAAGTAATAACATTGTTTTCCTTCTGGTTTTAAATGTTTGATGCCTGTCCTGGTAAGTTTAGAAACAGAAATAGCAGGTTTGACATGGCTTAGGTGGGGTTTAGGGTATTTAATCACAAACTTGAGTGTCACATCATCAAACCCAGGTCATGGCTCACCATAGTGAGATCTAGTGCAAGTTTGGTGAGATTTAAATGTATTTAAGCTCTGGATCTTAAATTATTTTTTCAGTCTATTTGATCCTTCTGTAATAGTGCCTAAAGGTTGCAGCTTCAGGATGGACCCTGTGTATTGAACTCAATGATGTATTTATTTACAGTAGCTCTCACGCATATGTTTAAATACTGTTGACATCAAGTGTCCAAGTGCTCCCACAGACAAGGCCTGCATGGCATCTCCAGTGACTGATTTGAATGGGAACAAGATCATACCCTCTATGCAGGGCTGGCTATAGATGAGGATAAATTTGGTAGCTCCTCACAGCAACAAGCTACCATGGGTGGTGAAATGGCGCAAGCCAGGATACCTACCAACCTGGTAGTGGGGCCCTGGAAAAGCAGGCTGGCTCTCTGCTGAAGGAAGAGTTACAAGGTATGGGACTGCACGTGTTGCTGGAGCTGGGGATGGCGGCTAACATCACCATCAGTCCTTGCCCTTTCTATCTTTCGAGCCGCAGTCTCCCCTGCTTTCCATTCCAGTTCCCCCTCTGAACTCCTTTTGACATTGGAGGAGCAGCCCCGTTCCAGCCAGGGAGGCCTACTGTGTGCAAGGCATGCCATGCTCTTTCAGCAAAGGCGTGCTCAAGGTGTCTGCCGTCCTCTGACAGCACACACTTCTGTGAGATAAAGCACAACAGTAACTCTGTAATAACTGTTGGTTTATGTATTTTTTTTCCCTTCTGTTTCCTTTCCCAGTTTATTTCTCCACTTGAAAAAGTGAAGAAGGAAGACTTGGCACAACTTTGTTCATATCAACCAACGATATCAGTGTTCCTTTGTTGAACTCCACTTTTTAATTCCCAGTGTCGTGGGATTTTTGCTTGTAATAACCCATAAGCATTCAGTGTGGTGTGTTTTGGAATCCTGTTGTTTCCACAAGAAACTGTACCAGCTAAATACTGCCAAGTAGTTCCATACACTGTCTTATCACTATGTCTTAAAATGTGTACGCACTGACCTTCAGAAACTGTAGTATATGAAAAGTATCCTAAACATCTCAGAATAAGAGAATGCAGCTATGGGGAAGCTCCTGCTTAAAGGGACACTGTCAGGTGGATTGGACCCAAATCTAAGGTTGCGGCAAACATTAGGGCCAAAATTCTCAATCTGAGCACCTAAAGTTGGATGGCAAAATCCACTATCAGATGTATCTTTTTGAGGCAGTATCTGCTACTCCCATTGACGAGAGTGATACCTACAAATATTCATGTAAGACACCTTATTTCAACTTAGCCAACCAAACACAGATTTTTTGAGATTAGTTGTAGTATCCAAGTGTAAAAACATTGCCTGTAGAAAATAAATAGGACTCGATTATCATCTTTCATAGATTTAAATTTTTCCTTATGGGCATTCTGTACAACCAAGATGGCTCAAATATGAAAGCCACAAAGAAAATGTGTATGACAACGAAAAAAAGCATTAGCTAGCACGGTCTTGAAAAAGCCCAGTGAGATCCAAAAATGGTGATACAATTATCATAAATGACCAAAATACAAACTTGTGCTAAAAACTCAAGGCACTGTTTGTCAGACTTTGTGGGACTCTCTTGAATGCCTGTCTCCAATACTTATGGCCCTAAGTTAAAACATGTGAACAACTTCGGTGATGTTTGTGGCTTCCCAGCACAACTGTAGGAAGCTACCTCTGCACCATTTTTTAGGAATGGTCCCCACTGTGAGGACCATTCAAAAATCAGAAAGAAGGAGATAAATAGAAGGAACAGTGGGGAGAGACTGAGAAAGGGAAGGGTGCCTAGCAAAGCTTTCCTGGAGAAAAGGCAGGCAGAGAAACACTGTTCCAAAGTGGTGGTGTTAATAGGCTTTTTAAAAATTTAATTCAGTTTGTGTGAGTGTGCGTATAGTTCATAAACTTAATAGTGTCGTCTTTGTAAAGTGCTCAGCTGAGATATTTTTCATACTCAATTAGTTTAAACTAACATTTGATGTAATTAAGAGAAATGATATATTGCAGTCTGAGAGAAAGTTCTTGTTTGCTATTGTTGTAGGTTTTCTCCCAAGTGTTGAATTCCTTGTTTTTTTCTTTTTTAAACACTGAGTAGTTTAATCATAGTTAACCAAACTAAAAATGAATTATCAAATTTTGAGCCAGGAAATTCTGAACAGGTCTTTTTAAGATTACTTCTTTAGAATTTCTAAGAAGAATTTGTAGAATTTAAAAAATCAGTGGTGGTTTTGGTTTGTGGTTTTTTTTTGGTCCACAATTTAATTAGGGCATAGAAATGGTGATAATAGTAGTGTAAATATTCCCACCATGGAGCATCTCTCTTGACATGGTATTAGATTAAAAAAACAGAGACCCAGACCATTTTGTTGCAGTGGTTGTATATAAAAATTGTGCTTAAGTGGAATTTTGCAGAGAGAATAAGCAATGATCAGTTGAAAGGTTCCAGTTGCATTTTTTTCCCCTATATATTTATAACTTCATATTCACATGTACTGTTTCATATCATTAAGTAGTAAGTGGCCTCAGTCTTAATGAAACTTAACTTTCAAAGTTACTAATGTGCTAATGGACTCCCTGATGTGCCCTGTTCACTTCAGTCCTTCAGCTGAGTGAGTACATAAACAGTTCTGAAATCCTTGTGGGCCAGACAGAAAACTCTGCTGTCATGAAAAGGGCTTGACTCCATGAGGTGCCACAACTGAATGCTATGCATAAGTGAGCCTTCACTGGAAAAGGAATAAGCCGTCCAACTTCAGGACCCTTTTTAAACTACTAAGATATTTGGCCAGCTGATATGAAAGAATTATGTCCTAAGAGTGAGAGCCTGCCACCCATACCCATGTTGAGCATGGCTTGATCCTCACAGGGCTTCTTTGCAGGAATGCTGAAAGGACTCATGAGATGAAGATAGCGGAGATGGATTCACTGGAGATGGTGCAATTAGCAAGTTTATATGCTGATACAGATCCTTAATGTAGACAGTGCCTTCTCCTATGAGAGTCTGAACTGACTGCTTAGCTGATACGGCTGCAAATACACATCGAAGAGTTTGAATCCTCTAGCTACAAAGATGCAAAGTTTCCACATGAACCTATAATGAAACTGCTGTAAGGATGTAAAGCTTACATCCTCCTAGCTAATGTATCTCAAGCAAGTTAATGAAGTGGGAGCTTTAGGGGAGAGTGGAGAAGAGAAACTGCTGGTTGTGGAATATGTACTCATTCTCACTCAAAACAGTAACTAATGGGGATGACGGCTAAATGTTGGTGAGAATTTGCAAGGAAGAATTTAGTCAAGAAACCTAGTCTCTAGTGGGTTGTAAAATGTTTGTGAAGAGGCAATTTCCTCCTCTGTGCTAATGAAATATGCTAATTGAATGTGTTTAACTCTTTTAAGCTGTTTGCATGTAGTGTGCTTGTGAATGCTCAGTGTTTGCTAGTTGTGCTGTGCTGGTTGGTTGCAATCAGTACGATAAGCCATGTAACATTTCTAATGAACAAGTATGTCCTTCCCTGATGCACAGACCCAGCGTTGAACTGCTCCTGCAGAGGGTTAATTCTTCTGCAAGGAGAATATGGTAATATAGGACTGTTCAGGGTCATAGATTGTGCAACACCATCATGTATATGTAGACTGGTACAGAGGACAATCTATATAAACACAGTTGGAGATCTTATTTGTGTTGAAGCCAGGATTGATTGCTTTCCACTCACTGTCTCTACAATTAAAATGTCCATGCAGTTACAGCTGCCTACTTGTAACAGTAAATTTCCCATGAAAAGGTTAACTCGTTCTTGTTTAGTCAGCACCGATTAGAATTTCAATTACTGCGTAGAATTTCAGCTACTACTTTTCATCACTAACTACTGCGTAGGCTTTTACCTTGGGCTGGTAAAAAGGCACAAAAGGGATTCCTTTTACCCACTCCCCAGCAAACCCTCAGGGGACTGCAAGGCTGACTGCTTTCTGACTGCCATCTTGGGGACTGAACTGAACTGGCTGGAAGCAAGGATTTTGATAGCTTTAGCCAGAGTTAGACATTGCTTGAGACTTGCAGATCTTTTCCTTCTAAGAAGCACCACCTCTTCCTCTGTTTTCTAGGCTACAGCTGTGCAGCTAGGATGCTAGCATGATACGCTATTCAGAAACAGCACAGCTGAAATAGGATGGTTAGGAGCTGGTCTGTGCTTGTACCACAGCTGCTGTTTGGCTTGCCAGTGAGTGCACATCAGCTTCTGAGGTTGAAGAAGTGTTATATGCATCCACTATCCACCAGCTAATAAGGTCCTGTGCTTGGGTATTACACCTTCTTCCTTCTAATTCAGCTGATCTTGCAATAACATAAATGTGGCTTTAAACCTAAAAAAATTGGTACACAGAACTTGCAGGAGCAAGTAGCATGGAAGCCCAAATGGGACATTTGACCTGATTTTCACTTGACAACGTTATGTAATGGCTCAGTGAATCCAACGCAGTCCAACATAATCCAATATTATTAGAAGGAGGAGAGGAGAATCTGATAAAGATTCTGAAAGGAACCTACGGTCTGTAAGACAAGAAGTGATTTAGAAATGTAGCCAGCTTGGTTTTTAAAGCTGGCTGTTCAATTCACTTTGAACCTGCATGAGGTTAGTCCTGGGAACAGTTTGGGTAAGTAAAATACTTGGCTTTTTTCCTTTTAAATAACAATGCACAATAAGTGACTTAAAGACTCACAATGATGGAAGAACAGGACAGTATTAACTGTGCAAGGAATTAATTAGAACAGCCACAATCTGCTGTGTTTTTGTCTGGGTAGCAAGACCTTCTGAAATTTTCCTGTTTCTGCGTCTCATTTCTGTCACTGCTCTACTGACAGGGCTTCATATAACTTTAACTTTATTAACAGCTGAGCTGCTTCTTGTCTGAATGCAGTGGATTTTAGCTCTTAAGAGCAAGTTCATTACTTGACACCTGTGTTAAAGCATACTGTAAAATGGTGAGGTCTGCTGCTCAGAATTGCATCTACTATGGGAGACTCAAACTTCAGGAACTGTTAGAAGCTCAGATGTTACTCAACTCTTTTTCATGCTTTTACAGAGTGAGTTTTTCTCTATTCCATGGGAGGTTATCCACCCAGTGGGAGTATGTATGATCTATGATTTTTTTTATGGTAGCGCCTTGAAGGCACATGTTGGTGCTATACCTTTGCAAAGAAACTAGAGAGCACTTGGCTGTGACCCAGGATTTAGATCTCAACACTGCTTCTCCTGCCTTTTAAACAGGGAAGAGGGCTAAACCAGTAGCCATATAAGGCACTGGGCTCACTCCCAATGTACACAGTGAGTATTGGAGAAAGGCGTTGAAGAGGCCAAAGTCTCTTTGGTCTGGATTTGTGTCCTGACCTGAACTTTAGACCCGTAACAGATCATAACCTTTGGGCCCCCTGTGTAGTCAGAGGAGTGAGATGATCTTCCAGCCAGTTCTTTCTCTCACCTGATCTAGGTCCCTTTTGCTAGATAAGATACATTTGAGCATGTGTTTCTTCATGCAAGAGAGAGTACAAGCACCCTCAAATTACCTTCTTTAAAAGCAAAACCAAAACAGGTTGAAGACTGTAGTTTGAAAAAAATGAATTGTATCTTGAGAAATGATTGGCTGAAGGTTTCTCAGATGGTGACATTATTTTCAGGAGGGATACTAGATTGGGATGTATGAAGCAATCAAACCAGAACCTCACATCAGTTTTTCTTTCTTCATCTGATCTCCTTCAGAAACACTTCTGTATTCCACTTCAAGAAAGGATTTTGTTTTCCTCTTCAGCTAATTTCCCTTCCTTATTTCATTAATGTATGTCCCCATTGATGTGCTCGGTAGCTTTTTTCTCCCCATTGAGAACCAGAAGACTGTCTGCCTTTAAACACATGTATAAAAAGAGATCTGAGCCACCCAAGGAGTTTACCTTTCTTCCTGATGCACTGACATTTAAAAGCTACATCTTACAATAAAGCAGAAAAACTGTGGCAGTCCGGTTACATGCAGTTTTGGTGGAGTAAACACTTGATTATTCAACAATGAGTCATTTCTGCAGTAACCTCATTCTGTCATGACTGTATCACATCTGCTAACTCTCCAAAGCAAAAATCATAACCTGTACTGGTTTAAAACATGAATACAGCCTCGTGGTTCATACATAACACTCTAGTCAACCAAAGAAGCCATGTGCTATAAGTTTAAAAGGGTAAAGTACTTGTTCTCAAAGAGAAAATATCACAGAGAACAACAAAGATAATTATGAAAAAAGCATCTCCATTCTTTAGCTCTTCTCACAGTGTCTGGCTTGTCCATCATTCTTCAAGTCTCTCTTCATTGTCTTAGAAAGCCTTTGTGGTTTTGGCGCATAGCGTGTTTGGAACGTAGTATACTGGGGCTAGGGTTGTTCTGCTGTCCTCTGAGTTGACTCTTTCTGCCATATTGTTATTGTTGACCTCAATCAGAGCTGAGGCAGGCCTGAGTGGAGCAGAACCTCCTCACCATAATGCCCTGCAGCCCTCAAGCCAGCCTCCACTGATGAGATGAGAACACTGGAGGCAGAATGTGGGTCCTGGATCTTAATTTGATTCAGAATGATGTGATACAAAAGAAGGCTCTTGACTACTAGACAACAGCATTTTTGCTATGCTACTTTAATTGTAATGCTGGAATTTTAATTAAATGTATTTAACATTTCTTGTAACAGTAATTTCATCAATTTTGATGGAAAAGAGAGGAAACAGCAAATAAGGATAGTGTGATAATGACAAGATACTAAATTGGGAAACGGTTTAAGTGAAATATAGCCAACATTCAGTAAACTCCTTTTTGTAAGTAGCTATACCTAAAAGCACCTTTCGTATGTTAAAACCAAGCAGTGCTAGTCTGTTGAAGGACTGCTACTTAAAATGAACTATGACAAATGGTAGTTGAATTTACTTCCTTTCATTTTTTTCTTGAAAATGCAGGAGATATATGCTGGAAGAATGATCTAGTATTTTTTTCAGAGAGCCCCATTTGGGGTATACCATCCAAAGACATGCTGCTGTTGTCAGCTGCAGAAGTGGTTGAGGACTTCAGTCAAATAAGGGCTTCAGAGTGCTTGGTGCAGTAAAGACACATACACACTGTTGCATAGCACTTTGGTCTGCCGGTAGTGAAGTCTTTTTGGCACAGCATGATTATTTTGCTTACCCTTGTTCCACTCTAGTGTCTGTGCTTGTCCACCAATAAATGGTCTAAGGAGAGGATGAAAAAATCACTTTGCTGAATCCATTCTATTCCTGTCATATATATGTGAACTTGTGGTGGTAGTCTGAGCTTTTGTAATGAAAAGAGTTTAAAAGAATTAAGAAGTCTCAATATTTTAACCTATCTTTTGAAATTAGTTTCTCTCCCTGATAAGCTGCAGGTTTGTTTAAACTAAGAGTAAATAATGGCAGCTGCTATTGTTTTCTTTGTAAGATCAATGTTTGAGATAGTGCATATAATGGAGCCACAAATTCATAGATGCACAATGTGTAATTGTTTTCAGAAGTCCAGCTGTTAATATTTATAGTGTGGACCTGAAAGTTTGCAACAATTTCTCCATTAGTCACGGTAGCATTGGCTGGACCTGAAAATTCAGTGGTCAGCGTGGCTACTGTGCTACTAGCAAGCTACGGTGTGCTAAATAATGCCTTTCATGAAACTTAAAAGGAAAAAAGAATTCTGAATAAAAGTAGAAATGTATAGTAAAAAGCTGTGGGTATACAGTTAACCATTACTTATTTAAGTGTTATTTATCTATTATTTAAGCGATTAGCAGCTATACAAATAGTCAGGTAATTAACTTCCAAAGCCTATTTATTGATGAAAGAATATTTTTCTCATTAGAAATGCTAAATTCAATCTATGCTCCATTTGCTTTTTCCCCACATTGGAAAGAAAATGAAATGCTAATGTAGCTAAGAGACACTCACAGGTCTGCGGGTCTGCACAATAAAATGTTACCGATAGCCCACTACTTGGCATGAAAAACAATGTTACTTTGTCTTGTAAATGAAAAGTCCTCCCTCCCCCAATGGCATACATGGTAAAATATTAGTCACATTTTGTATATCGGCACCACTGAAAGATTAGAAATCAGTGCCTCCTACTCAAGAACGGGGCTTAAAAACATCCTTTGTCTGTTGCAAAAATACATTTGAGGGGGAAACACCAACTCTTGTAGAGGTTAAATTTTTATTTGACAACTCCTATTCTTTTTTCCTCCCCCTTTCCGAAAGAAGTGCTTATATACATAAACAAGCATTTGCCATTTGTGTTCATATGTTCTCTTTCCAAGTATGAAAGAGATGAAACATAGCCAGTATCTACTGTGAGCAACCTTTAGTTTGTTTTGCAGTATAAAAAGTTCTCTTAGTGCCAATAGATGAACTCTTATTATAAAGTTGTTTTAGTCATTGCAGGAAATAAGTTTGTAGCCAGCTAATTAGTATTTTCCTTAATGACTTTTGCTTGAGTCTTAACACAGAAAAGCAGCCTCTGGAGGGGCTATCTCGTCAGCTCAGCATGTGGGTGTAAAATGGCCAGGTGGTTGACTATTTCACACTCTCTGGCCCAGAGTGAAGAGCAAAACATGCCCTGTTCTGGAAGCGACTTCAACATGCGCTTAAACTTACAGATAATTTCCATTCTCTGTTTAAGACAACAAACCCCCCCTCATTTGTCCTTGCTAAATCCAGGCCTGGTATGGAATCTGTGCTGTGTTCTAATTCAGGAGAGGAAAAGCCTTTCCTTTGAATGATAGAAAAATTAGGTTGGAAAGGACCCCTGGGGTTTATCTAGCCCAGTCTCCTGCACGAAGCAGGGCCACATTTGAGGTTGGATCAGGCTGCACAGTTTGTCATGGTGAAGTTTTGAAAATCTCCAAGGCTGATGATTCCACAGCGAATTGTGCCATTGGACATATTCTCTGCCCTACCAAGATTGATAAAAGTGCAGTATGCACCTTCGTAAGTGTATATGGTTTATGGTTTTGCCTTTTTTTTTGGGCACTGATCCGATTACAGTCAAATTCAGATACAGTGGGAGTGAATGCAACCCTCATTTTTCAAAGAGCTTACACTGACATCAGGAACTTTTCCTTCTTGCTCATTTACATTGGACTAAGCCAGATCTGATCACCCTGAGGATGTCAGTGCATTCTTTCCCCTCTCTGTATGTGAAGCCTGTTCTTCTGACACTAAAGCTGAGTACAGGCATAGGATCAGATTCAGGATATCTGGTGAAGTCTAGTTCTGTACCGTCTGAGGTCAGTGACAAAACCTTGATTGGCTACTAAGTTACTAGACTGGTACCAATGAAAGAAGAGGATTTACTGAGATTACTATGTCTCCTCACAGTTCATCTTAGCAATGCCACCTGTCTTTCAAATGCTGCTGGAATGGCAATGCAAAACAGAAACCTTTCTTCTACCTCTTTCCTTTTAGTTCTTCAAGCTTTACTTCCTCTAATAGGAATAGCCAGAAACAAGTTTTCAGTTGCCCTTTTAAAAACTAAACTTCAGACCAAATCTTTAATTGCATCCTTCTAAAGGCCGCACAGTAGTGTTACACCATGTAGTAATGCGCTCAGAAAGAATCTGAAAGTCTGTGCTGAGAACAGCATCCCTCACCTCATAGACTCAGCTGCACTGGGCAAGAAATTGTGATTTGTGCCTCTACAGAAAACATTCCATTTGCATCTTATTAGAGCTACCTGGGGAGGAAAAATAATGTTGTGGAGACCAGGAAATTTCTTAAAGTGCTTTACCTGGAGGTCAGTGGATTCCACTTATAAATGATGAATGCATGCATTTTGATGCTAAAATTGTGATGACTTACAAAGTTTGATATTACTGTACTTTTCTGTGGACAGTGATTTTTTTTTAAGTGGTGAACATATTTTCCAAGAATATTGTAGGCATTTGTAACATGTATGTTTGTGCCAATAAATCTTGTTTTAAGAAGTTGCTTTTTGTATCATTTCTGTTCCCAATATGTACAGTTTAAGGACAGTTTAGCAGCTTCAGCTTTCATTCCTTCTCTGTGTTAAGTACAAAAGACTTCTGGAAATGAAGATTTTTCTAATTTACACTGAGTTTTTATATATTCAGTCTAATACAAAAGGAAAAAACCCACTTGTGTTGTATAAACAATAATTAATTTTGTATAAAAAAGGAGGAAGAGAGACAGTGGTAGAACCATTAAAGAATTGTGAAGAGGAGCAGATGGGAGAATGGATTTAGTGCATTTGACCTTATTTTTAACTTTCTTAATGGTAAATATGTTTTCCTTTTAATAGGGCATAGTTAACTCAGGGAACTCATTGCCACAAGATACTGTCAGTTCACAAATTTGGTGTACTTTGAACACATTTTTTTAAAGGAAGAAAGAAGGATTTTCTGTGAGAGGGATACAGACTGTCTTGCAGGGTCATCTTCTGCCTTAACTTGAAACAGCTGATGCTGGCCACTAGTGTGATGGCTTAATGGGGCATGGTAACTGTTGCCATCATTATTCCTAATGAGTAATTAAGCTCTTTGAAGGGAGAAGAGTTGGAAGCTGCTTTTCTCCCCCTCCTAGTGACTACACCTACATTTTAAAACATACAAGCATCACAGTTACTCCTGGGTAGCTCTGCACCTTGATGCATGTGGGGTGTTACTCAACAGCTCTTCTAATTTCATTGCAAATCAACTCGGCACATATAAAGGGTGCAGTATCATCTCTCCCCACCCAAACCAGGTAATGTCAAGATGCCTTCTTGTATGATAGTGCTTTATTAGTAAAACTATAGATTCTTCCTTGGTAACTCTTAGCATACCTGGCAATAAATTGAGGGCACTTTGAGTCTATAAGGAGGATTTGGGAAAAAGCAATCATTGATTTCGTACAGTGTATATTCTGATATGGCAGAATCAGTAAGATTATATGAAAAATTTAACATATTTTTGCCTGCTGTTCAGATAGCAGATTTGCATAATTCATGGAAGTTCAGGGAGCAAAAGGAAGGACTGCTTCTTAGGGTTTACTGAGTCATGTGGGTGCAGAGCTCTGGGACTTGCATATGCTTTGGAAACTCAATAGAAGATAGTTCAAAGACAGAATGAACCTTGAAGTGACTGTCTATATAATTTGCTTTGTGAGCTGAAGTACATGGAGGTAAGTGAATGAATTAAATACTTTTAAGTGCTCCTGTCAGATCTAAAATTTCAAAAAAAAAGTCTTATATGACTAAAGATGGTCAGAACTGCAATCTGAGAAAATAAAGCAGGTAATCCTGAGACTGCTAGAGCTCTATAGGAGAGAGAGCGAGGCAGTGCTGATGACTATTCTAAAAACAAACCGTCTTTTTTTGCTTTCCCAGGTGTTTCAAATCTAGGGGAACATAACCTGGTAACACCACCTGTGGTTTGAGCAGCTATCCTCAAAAGCTCTTACCACGATGTGGCAGACATATTAAATACATTTTACTATGGGTATTTCCTGGTACCAAATGCACTGAGTTATTACATTTTTAAGGCAGCTTTTAGAATGACTCTGCAGAAATAACACCCTTGCCTTCTCCCTTTGCATCTGAACAGTCTAATTACAATTTAACAGCTGTTAGCTGAACTGCTTTACAAAGGCAAGTAAGCCTGGCTTTCCTACTTTCTGTTGGCCATAATGCAGCTTTACTCTGTTGAATGTAGTCAGTGGATTTGATAATTAAACTTCTAGTGCTTATCTACTAACTGGCAGGTTGTTGTTTTTACTAGAAGATGTACAATACAGCATCATGTTATTTATATATTCTCTGGGTTAGCCTAGAAAACGCCTGCTCTGTAGTCCAGCTTCACCAGGAGCCTGGAAAGACCTCCCAAGGCCGTACAGAGCATTCTTCTGTGATATGATCTGTAGTAACCCGTAACAACAGTGGATAGATCAAGGGTGTCACAAGCATCATATAGCCCTGCATCAACCCATGCTTTGTTAAACTTGTTCCTAATGATCCAAGAAAGCTGCACAGGACAGAAAAGCAAAAATTCTCCCTAGTCTGTGTCAAATGACACCACAGGGGGGTGGGGAGGAGTTCTTTTTCTCAGCTCATAATCCAGTGTGTCAGTTTAGCTGAACAGGATACAAAAAGCAAGCATCTGAAACTGTAATGCCACAAGGAACAGGGGTTAATAGTGCTTGAGGAGCTGGGAAGGTAAACCAGTTTTATCTAGCTTTCTAGGCAAAAGAAGCCTTGAAATACGGGATTATTGCAATGTACATACTGCATTGGCAAAGAACAATTCCATCTCCTTTCAAATCACTTTGGAGACACCTACAAGTTCCAGTGACAAAGTTCAATCTTTTTTATCACCAGGAACTGTCTGGATTAGTTTTTCCATCCTTCCACCTACTTATCAGGCACCATTTGATAACCGTGTGCACTCTTGGACCCCTTCAGCCCTCTAGAAAAGTCAATCTGAACTTCATTCCTGAGCTGGCTAGAAAACTCTAGAATTTCTAATGTCCTGGTTACTACCTGGGAACAACATATTGTTCTTACTCTTTTGTTTGTTATTTTTCTTCAGTTTGAGTAGCCTGTGTCTTCCTTAGTCATCCTGACAGTTCATCTCTGCACAGTTGACTGTTCCATCACTTATGACAAGAGCAGCAGTCAGTGCTCTGGTCCAAGTAAAGGCTCAACAAATGCTGTATGTGGTGGCACAAACATTTCATTGTCTGTATTAAAGAAACCTGAAACATCCTACTACCATGTTAGTATTTCACACAACTGCATTTACCCTCCCACCCCCATGGCAGTAATTTTAATTGTCCTGTGTTACACCTGTTGCTTTTTTTTTAATTCTCTTTCTCTTACTTCTGTAGTTTAGGATGAGCAAAATTACCATTGGTGAAACAACAGTAAGCAATATCCTCAAGGATGAATTTAATCCAAATTCTCCTGCCTCTACCACCAAAAAATCCTATTGATACCTCCAGTACCCAGTCAGATGATGGCTAAGTGGCCTGAGACATTGTCTATGGTAGGCAACTAATAGTTTCATTTCAGGGTTTTTTGTTTCACTCAAAAGTCTCAAAGATTGAGTGATTTTATTTTTTTTTTCCAGAGGTGTGAATATACCAAAACTAAAGTTCTTTCTTACTGCACTCACCAACTTAAGCTTTTCTTGACTACTTGGACATCTCTGTTACCTTTGAACACAAATGCTGGTTGAAAGTGCTATTATTTTTGAGATGCCTAGAATTGGCAGCTAGATGTAAAAAATAGAGTGGCAGTCTGTTGATGAGAAAAGGCATTTCTGGGGAGCTGTACGCAAAAGCAGTATCCTCAAGGACTCAAGAATCTAGATGAAAAGCCAGCTCACATGTTCTTCTGCAGCTAAGCCTAGAACTTGAAGCCCTATGGAGTGAGAAAGTCAAGCCTGCTACATAAGCAGCATTGCCGCATTTCAGTGGCGCTGTGCCCATTATGAGCTTCTCTTGGCTGAATGTAGACTTATCGGCTCTCACGTAGGATATTGAAGTGTCTTCTGACGCCACTAAGACTCCACCGGCTTACATGCATCCCCGTATTTGGATCTTACTACAGAATTGTCTTGGGGCAGTTAGATCATTAATACATACCTAAGCGCAGCGTGAACTCTTCTGCCGCCGCCTGGTGCGCAGCCTGGGGAATGTCAAACAGTGGCAGCCGATGCAGGCGGCGGCGCCCTGTGACAGCATGGGCAGTCAGTCGCTGCTTATCGTTCTAGTGAATTTATTTCACAAATGATGCCAATGTAGACTACTGATGTCAGACTCAATCTCAAATGCAAAGCAAATTTGGTCACAATTTGTCTGTATGGGATTAAACTTAATTGTCCATCCCTTAGGTTAGCCATTCTCCCGTAACTGGCATTCATTTTAACAGTTTTGCAGATCTCTTTGTCATCTCCTGTACATCGGTTACTTCAGCCCCAGAAATTCAAATTTCTCAAGCATTCTCAAACTCTATGGCATTTTTCTTTCTGGTTTTGGCACGGTCTTTTTCTCCCTCTGCTTCATCCCACCTGTTCTCTCATGGTGCTGAATGAAATATTGTTTTCCCTCTTGTCTATGAGGGCTATTACTTCTCAACTAATTTCATTTAACTCTTACGTTCCCCACTTTCTCTAAGGAAAAAGAAATCAGATTTGTGTCTAGCCACAATGGTTGCACACTTTGACTATGCCATCAAGGTCTTTGCATCCTCCTGATGCTTCCAGGGCTGCCTCCTACATACTGGCATTCTCTGGTTTGACGTTGCTCAGGGTGACTGTTTACATTGTCTCATTTGTCCTTAATAAACTCTTTCAACTCTTGTTTAAAAACCAAGTATATAATATAAATGCACCTTTGTCTTAGAAGGAAAGGCTCTAAGTTTCACATGTGTTTTAGGTCTTTCCTGTACTCATGCAAACACCAGAAAACACCGCATCCACATGGAGAAGTACCGGTTAATCCCTTAATGGAACATCTCCTAAGTCAGGAGCCAATATGAAGCATGTTGCCTGCAGCTGTCTGTACAAAGGCTCCCTGTGTCATGTGCTGCACAGGAATGACCTCACCAGTTGAACAGAGCTACTGAACCAGTTACGGATGTAGTCTGACAGCCATAGAACAAACATGACTCATTTAAGAACATTCCCTACCTTCCCTTTTAATAACTGGTTTCACCAAAGTCAGTAAACTAGAACTGAAGGGAGACCAAATTGTTCTTCAGTCGGCTCTGCACAGCGTTCTCACACGCCACTTACTCCGCTGTAGGAGCATGTTTGAAAGAACTGTCCCTCCACAATTACATCTTCTCTGATGATGTCTGAGCTCTCACAATGTAATCACCTCTAGCAGCAGATACTGACATGCCAATACTAACAATACTAATACCAATACTAACAAATGAACAGTTCTATGTTCTGGATTTAAAACCAAAAAGCTTTAAAAATGCAAAATGTTCGTGTGCTGAGGAGACATTGTCCTTGATGATGATGATGATAATGATTGTGTTGAGATGAGAACTAGGTTCTGCAAATACGATTTGTGACTAGTTTGACCAAGCCATCAAGGCTTGGTCATGTGACTTCACACTCAAGAGTGCTCAACTTCCACGCTCAGTTTTCTTAACAAGGGGCTAAGAAATTAATTCCTGCTAGGCCTTTGCTTCTCTACCTTGTGGTATATCAATAATCACTTTGGTAAAGCCCTTTTTGAGAAAGTAGATAATAGAAATTATAACATGCCAGGGTAAACTTTGAAAATTTGAACCGTATTTGTGAAATATTTTTGGTAGCATAAAATCTTAACTCCACAGATGCCAACAACAACAAAAAAATCTTGGTTATATAAGTGGCACTGAGGCTTCATCTCAGATTAAGCTATTACAGCATGCAAATAGCAGCATAATTTTTGAATGTGCAATACACTAGTCCTCACATTAGGTCTTCTCCTATTGTTTCAATTTGATTGTAGTGGACTGATCGTACATAATTAACTTGCAGTGGCATCCTAAATTGGAAGCAATGGAGTGCGTTCACTTCACCAGTAACAGCTGTGTCTAGGTGGGCACAGTGCAATTTTCAAGTATATTTTGTTAATGGTCTCTCTATATAATTCATTATACTGTAATCTACCACGTGGCTGGGGAAAGTGTTTAAATAGATTTGGCTTCTATAACCGACATTTGCATTAACTTAGTGTGAATTACAAGATGCTCTCTCTCAAGATTTGAGGCATGGTAACTTGTAACGGCCTCATAACGTGTTGTGGAGTGCCATGTCTCTGGTCTTGAGCACTGATCTGTATTTCTGAGGGACCCGAGTCCAAGCTCTAATGATCAAGTTTGAAGTGAGGTGATGGCTTTTACATAGTAACACAATGTGCTTTGATTGTGTTTTAGAGCTTGTGAAGAGGGGATGTTGTCTCAGTAGGCAGGCAGTGTACGTCAAGAAAAGTTGACTCATTGGTTATTAGGTTCCAGTGAGGTATAAAATCTGTCATTTTAAAAACTCTCCCTTTTCTTGTTTGCTTTCTGAAGTGCCTTGAACACTAGCACACGCATCCTCTCTGGCTAGGCCAAACCACCTCAGATTCTGCTGGTTGCTCAGACCTATCTTGTTCCTTCTAGAGATGAAAGCAAGGAAAGGCTTAAATTGGCCTGACTGATTCGTAAATTCTTTGACTTGCAGGTAAGGCCAAACTGACGGCTTAGTTTTAAAGTCAGTCAGTTTTTAGTTTTGGTGAAGTTGCTTAAATGCCACAGTAGGTAACTTGCTATACACTATGGGGGGCGGGGGGAGGAATTCTGCTGAAACTCAAATTTGCTTTCCATGCTGCAAGATGAGATGTGCATATGCCTTGGACTAATTCAGGTTAGAAGAGCAGAGATGATAGAACCTTGCAACTAATTTTGATTAACAGCTGAAGGAGATGAGCCTAGTGTTTAAATACAAGACATTTAGTCAAAATACATATTTTATCACTCTTCTGACATGAGCTAGGTAACTCTTGCTAGTGAGTCCCAGACTGGACCATATGCAAACTAACAAAGTAAAGGTATAAAGTTTTTCTGCAGAGGGAAATTATCCTCTTTCTAGTAGTCATGTGAGCAGGAGAACACACAAGGAAATATTTCAGCAAACTTGTTAGGCACCACCACTCAGGAGGATATTAGTTGCAAGGACTGCAGTAGAGACCAGCCTGCCCAAACCCGCTTTGTACTCACCAGCTGGAGGAATGCTCTAGCAGAATGGGCTAAATGCCTCAGCACCGACAGAGCAACTTGGGTGGGCTTTGCATCCACATTGAGCCCTGTACCTACCCGGGGAGTTTCCACTATTTTAAAAGTGGCTTGAATATACCTTCATAGCCTGCCCCTACAATGCAGATGTACTCTAAGGCTGCCCTAAGTCACTGTTTTCTTTTAAACAAGAACAAGAATGCATGAGAGGAATCAGCCTCCCTAAAAAAGTGCTGCTTTCTTCAGTGTTAAATTAAGCCAGCAAAAGCTACCAGCATTATTAACAACAATAGCTGGTTAGCAATGCACTGTGAAAGAGCAGGGCTAGGGACACAAAATAATCATTGTAAATTACCCAGATCGATAAAAGGGCTGAAAGGCAGCTGCATATGTTTTTCAGACCCACTCGAAAAAAAGAAATCCTGATGCTTACCCAGTTTTCTACTCCGACACCAAGGAAACCATGAGCCCTAGAGCATTTTTATAATTGCCTACTGGAGGCATATCTCATGGCTCTGCTTTTTTGGCAAGGTAAGATTTCTTTCAATCTTTTTGATTTGCTCTAACTATCCCTTTTTTCTCAAATATATTGCCTTAGCTTTCCTGTAGCACAGTGCTTTAGGGTGACAGCAGCCTTTCCTCTAATGAGCAACAATTAGCTAGTATTACTTAGGATTATTAATTCCTGCTTCCATTTTATGCCCTTTAACCTTCCTCCTTTAAGGAATGTAAGCATTTTTTTTCCTTTTGACTGAATTAAACTGTTTAATTTCTTTCGTTGTGTAGTTACACAACAGAAGCATTGAATTCCAATTTCTCCTACTGCTAACGGAGTATCACGTTACAAGTGGATAGAATGTGTCTCATAAATGACGAGTTATATATTTTAGTGTTTTTCTATGTAAAGAAGGCTCATGTAATCACTTTGATTCTGTCTGCTTGCTTGCCTCTCCCCATACACCTGATAATTTTAAATTTATTGGCCCGTGTCTACAGATGTGACAGGTAGGAAGAAGTCCCAAGGATATTTCAGCTACATAATTTCCATGAAATCATATACCTGGGAAACCAGGTAGATGAGGAAAGTCTCCCTGCAGCTGTACTGAGACTGTGTAGTTAAGCTCATACCAATTAAACACCAGATGATCTACAAAGATGGGGAAGATTTCTGCCCTCTTTGTTTCAGTTACTGTCTTTTTCAGAGCAAGTTCCCAAAGCTATTTAAATCAAAGGGAGTTATCCTAATAGAATTTGTATCAATTGTTCGCTCCTTGGTGCTGTGGATCAATGACAGGGTGCAAAGGGAGGTGTTCTTTCTCTTTTTCTTTTAATTAACTAAAATTAAAAGAAAATAATTTCTGATTGCTTATCATAAATATCTCATTTATTTATGGACACAATCTGTGCAACTTTATTTACTGAAGTATCTTGAACTGACTTATTCTACAAGGGACTTCTGCAGTGCCTGAAAGGCTTATTAAAATCCCTACTTTGTTTTCCAGTAGTGTGGCCAGGTATGTCAGGCTTCTCTTCAGGGTAGATTCTCTTACTGAAGCAAACACAGCCAGACAGTATACACCCTCTCCTGAAAACAAAACGAAGCTTCCACTGACTTCAGCAGCAGCAACGCTCAGTCTGAAACAGCTCATGTGTGAACGAATGCTGGAAAACTAATTGAGGCAGACCAGTAATGTGAAACTCAATCTGAAAATGAAGTGGTTTTAATTAAGAGACACTCTTCAGAATTATACAGAAAGAGGCTCTTTCTCATTTAAAATTTGGCTCTTCCTTCCTCACCAACTATAAATCAGTGATCTACAATAAAAATATTCGTAGTAGAAGGAATGCCTGATTGTCTGGCTTAAATTATGCCTACAACTGTGAGGAGAGCTGTAGGTGTGTTGGAACAGATTCTAGCTAGTCTGCTGCTTAGCATCCATCTTCTTACAAATGTTTCTGTTATAATCTGTTAACGTTATGATCTGTTTTTTAAAAATGAGAACAAATTAAGGAAGAAGGGTGCCTCTAGATTCCTAGCAGCTAAGAGCAGCAGCACGACTCCGTGGCACAATGATTGGGATCTTACCTGGGAACAAGAAAGAGTCCGGCTCCAATCCCATGCCAAGACCTAGCCCAACATTTTCTGTAATGACTATTTAATAAAAATTGCATAAATGCTCACTGGTGGGGAAGCCAGTACCCAGATCTTGTCTCACTGTCCTTATTCTATTTTTAAAGGAAGGTGTGTCTCTCATTTCATTTTTGTAAGAGTGATCACACTTCATTCTACTGCACTGAGTCCAAAAGGAGATCATAAATGCGATGGAGGCCAGTAAACTGACTCTGGTCAGTAAACTTGGAATTTAAACCAATTTAAACCAATACCAAGAGCATGCATAGGAATCGGTGGTTGTGGGGAGTCGAGGGTTGGGATACACCGTGTTACAGGCCCAGCACCAGGTCATAGGCCTGGCTGCTAAGGTGTGTGCTGAGGAATCCAGGTGTCTCAAGGACATCTGCTATGTGTGGCCATGTTTAATCCAGAAAGTAGCGTGCCTCAGGTATCAAAAGCTGCGGAAATGTTATTCTGCTGTCTGTTGCCTTTAAAAGAGCTTTCCCATGCCCTGTGCATGCCGTGCATGGACTTGGAAGTGTACTTTCTCACCAAGGGATCAGATTCGGTTGCTTAACAGGCAGGAAACTAACTTGGAAAGCTTTCTGACGGATTAACAAATTGAACTGGTTCACTGAGGGGCCAAGTAAGTAGCAGAGTGGGCAAAAGGAAGGGTGAAGACCACATAACCAGGAGTACATGGTTGCAAGGTGGCAGGGATGCGGTGAAGAGCAGCACTGCCCCCCCTTGATGAAAGCTCAGAAACCTTGCGAAAGCTGTCTTTGGCATCTAAGTCTGGGTGATTGTGAATGGTGAACCCCAACCTGATGTAGTCATTTTCTTTCGGGGCAGAAGAGGGTGTATAAATCCAACACAGTAGGCACGAATGAGGATGCACTCTTCTGTTTGGCAGCTCTTACTAGCTCTCTCATGCTAGTCTAATGACATGTTAATTTCATTTTAAGTGCCTAACTCTGTAATTCCATCTACAGTAGGTCTTGGACTCTCTGCTCCAATCCAAAATGTATTCCTTCCATCTTGTTTTGTTTTGGCTTTTGTGCTCCTGCAGCAGTGATGTGATCCAACCAAAAATGTCTTTCATGGCATGTTTTCAGTCAAATCAGTTTCCTAATCTGGCTGACAGTACAGTTGCATAATCTCTAATTTTTAACTAGGTGGAGGTGGTAGGATTGTTCCTTTTGGTGGATGTGTAAGGTCTTTGATCACCCTAGGTAGACTGCAAAATCATGAACCATCACTCTCAGAGTTATACAGGAAGCTTAAAACCCTTTTTCAGCACTGTGCATTCAATTTCTGTGAGTCTGACTGCAGAAAATGAGTTGCTAGTACACACTGAACAGCAGGATCCTGGAGCCAGAGTGCTCAGAGCTGTATTTTGCTTCTGAAAACATGTTAACGGACTTGGGAATCAGCACATGTAGTTACAGTGATGGGGTACGCCCCTTCCATTTGTATCCTTCTAGTCATTTTAAAACCAAACAATTCAGGGCTCCTTTATGTGTCACTTTTTTAAGATATTTGGAACTTAAAATTACACTGAAGTTGCCAACAGAAACTGAATTTAATAAAAATAACTAGAAAACAATAAGAATGGGGACAGACTGAAAAATTACATTCCCCAGTACTCTTTAGGAAAGGTTTGCTGGCTGGGGGCAGCCATACATCCTTGCAAAGGACTTCTGAGCTGCAGCACTTACCAGGAACTTGCTGCTTGAGTTGGAGTTCTTCATCATGTTCGTTATGTTCCTTTACATTTTAATCAAAGAGTTTTCATGACTGTATGCATCTATGTTTCCACTTGTTCCTACACTTTGTAATGCTTTTAGAAAAACCTGTCCATATATTCACTAGTAATGAGGAAAGTGGGTTTTTTCCTTCCCTCATCCTTTGTCTGTACAGATAGTAACAGTGACGCCTTTTGCTCATTAGCAAAAAAGCCTTTCCGGATCTTTGCAAGAATCAATGACTGTCAGCGTCACAGTAAATAATGAGTAATTAGACTTAGGAAATGAAGAATTAGACGTGGGGTCCAGCTGCAAATTTTTTTTTTTTTTTTTAACAATATTCAGTTTCATCAGTGCTGTGGTATAACTTAAAACAGGTAACTTCTGCAAGTGGACAAGTGGACAGGGAAGCATAGTTACTTGAAAAAGATGAGCCCTATTTCTTTAACAGTAAGCAAACCCAAGCAAGCAATCCTCAGGTAGAATTTTAGGAAGTCTCAAATTCTCTTTTTTTTTTCCTTCATATTGAAAGAGTTGATTTTCTCCCCACCCACCAAATGTTGATACTGTCAATATGTTGCTGCTTATCAGAAGTGATTGAAATACTTTCGTTAAGCAAAAATTCTATTTTCTTAAGTATGCTGAGAAAAGGTTCAGCATTTTGTGTGTGTAAAGTTCTGATAATATTGGAAAGTGCGAGCAGCAGGGGGAGTTTCATAAAAAAAGCTTTTCTAAATTACTTTTTTTCCCATGTAAAATCTTTGCAGTAAAAAAAAAAAAAAAAAAAGAGAGAGAGAAAAAAAAAAGCCTAGTTCTACCAATTTATCTTTTGTTATTTCAGAAAGATACTATGCTGGGAAAAAGGCTAGGCAAGGAAGAGACTCAAGGGCATATGGAAACTACATATTAGCAGTGCAGTTTGAGCAATGCTAGTCGCGCAGTTAAAAGAATACGGCAAGGCCCAAACCTGCCTGCTTGTGCATGGGCCCTGCTTAAGAAGGCCTGCTGTCTTCTGTGGTGTTTCATGCAGATATTTGCCTTGTGAAACCAAGTGGGGGAGCCAGGTAGAATTTAGAACAGGACAGCGCCCACCTCACCAACCAAAAGCTGCTTTGGATGGATGTTAGTATGAGATGTGGTGTGTTATATGGTGAAACAGATGTATATAAAGGACCTGCCTTATATATGAATGATTTGTTCTTACCGTGCTCCAAGAGTTACAACTGAATAAAAAAAAAACATAAACAAAGCTGGAAAAAAACCCCACAAGTATTTTAATGTTTTTGTTACAATCCGTGTGTTCTTTAAAACTTTTTGTGTATGCACACACAAACATATTTTACTCATGCTGCTATTAAAACCCCTATGCTATAGCTACTTACTAGATAGAGTGACCTTAAAATCAAACCGAACAATTTTGTTCAGTAGCATATTGCAACCACTTTCTTTTGCTTTATTTCTTAGCAGATGAACCATTGCGTCAGTAGTAATATTCACTCCTCTAGAAGCCATGTGCCTGCTTTCTTTTTATTTCGTACTGGTGTTGCCTGGAATAACCTGTATATAGATACATGATTGCAACTCTCAGAAAATTGGCACAATAGAAAAATTTGCAGTGAACTGGTTCAAGATGCACAGTCACATTTTGAGTAACAACCTTTTCCCCGGCTTCTGGTAAATTAAATAGAAAGCTACAAACACTAAAAAGTAACAGGAATAGAACTTAAAAATTATTCCTGTAAACTTGACCAAAATAACTGTTTGGTATCCCTTTAAAATAAGCAGAACTCAAGTAATGCCTCTGGTAGTTACTAGGATGGAAAAGGTACCAGCTTTTTCTGGTGGTGGTGATTACTGTTCGCCTGCTAGAACAGGCATGCTCTGCTACAGTGATGAATGTGTCTCCTACTCTGTTTGTTCTGGAAACTCATTCAGCTCCTGTGCAGTGCCATAGTTCGCCTCCAGCTCCTCATGCTTGCACTCTGACAGGGTGGGGGGGAACCTCAAAGTTTTGCCTTGGATGAAGTGCCTTACTTCAAATTTGTGGTAAGAGGTAAAACCCTTAGCACACAGCCAGAGACTGGTATTTTTGGCACATGACATGAAAAACAACATCGCATGGAAACCAAGAATATCATTCTACATCCCTCCAACACAACCAACCTTAAAGCAGAGAACTTAAACAGAAAAGACAACGAAATTTTGGATGTGAAGTCCTAACAGCAACAGCAAGTTGACCAAACCACACACAGAATGTCTAATTAGGATTAGTCTTTAAATTAGGCTCCTCAGAGGAACGCAAACTAAGAATGGGATCCTGATAAGCTGACTTGTGCATCGCAACAAATCCAGTTGCAGAATCTGGTCCTAATGCTTCCGCTGCCCACCCCCTCCCCTCTCCTCCACAGTACTTTACTCACAGGCTGCTTCTGTAACAGTCATAGCTTAAATATCTATGTACCTAATGGACTTATCCCTAACACCACAGTGAGGGAGGGAAGCAGCATTAACCTCATTTTGCAGATAGACAGTGGAAGCCCTGATGGCTCTCTACTGCATTACATCCTATGGAGCAATCGCATGTATGCAGCGAGCGTAAAAATGCTGTTAGACCAGACTGCTGTATTCAGACCAAGACTGACGGAGCTTTGGCACGTCCTCTGTTCCTTCTTTTCACTGCCACGTATGACTACGAAGATAAGGGAAGTTCAGAACATGGATAAGTTATCATTAATTTCCTAGCCACTGATTGTTCTTCTCAAGCCTTGTAAGATGTGGAGACTACAACAGTGCCACTCAACATGCTGAGCTATTTAACAGTGGGTAATCTCGCTGCTGAACTGTAGCAACTCAAACCTCGGTTCTCTCTTGCCACAGTTTAGGATGGTGCAGGGGGCTGCACAAAAACCTGTGTGACCAATGTCACAAGAAATTTTTTTAAGTTTTTTTTTTTAATCTAAGATGGGAAATGTCAGTACTCTCAATGTTTTGCCTGAACAGAAGGGGAAAAGATAATTTTTTTAATAAATATGAAAAATTGTTTATTTTACATTTGGAATGGCAATTAATCATATGGTAATTAGCATATCAGGAACTAGTTTTCCGCAAGAGAACAGTACATACCTTTAATGCCTCGGAAACTCTTAGCTTAACCATTTGTGTAGCTATTCAAACTGACGCTAACCGGCTGGTGCCGGGGAAAGGTGAAGCTCTACGCTCGCCTGTCCTGCACTTTGCTTTGTGACCCGGCAACTTCTGAACACTACACGGGGCCAGTTTCGAAACTTCAGGGCGTGCACCCAGCACGGGTGGCAACACCAGGAAACGGGATACGGGCGCTTCTTCCTTATGTAAGCGAACCGAGCCGCCGGCCGGCCGTTGGCTGGCCCCGGCAGGGCAACCGCCGAAGGCCGCAGCTGCTGCCCCCGCACCGCCGGGCAGCGCGTCAAGATCCTCGCGCCGGGAGTGCCAGGCTCTGCCGGCTGGGCCGGTTGCCCTCTCCCCTCAGCTCGGGGTCCTGCCAGGCCGTTAGCGGCGGCGGCGGCGCTCGGGAGCCTCTTCCAGAGCGGCCCTTCCCCGCCGGCAGGGCGGGAGCGCTTGCCTACCCGCCTCGGGCCGCGCTCGGCCCGGCCGACCCTCGCCCGCCCTTCCGCCGCCGAGGGGGCCGCGGGGACGGC
>VZTL01062464.1:0-14522 GCA_013400535.1 Scopus umbretta | reverse complement strand
ATTTTTTTATTTTGGGGTATTTTTTTTTTTTTTTTAAATTTTATTTGTGGTGTTTTTTTTTTTTTTTTTTTTTTTAAACATCGATATTTCTTATCGATGTTTAAAAGAGAAAAAGTTATTTACAAAATTTTCTGGTCTGTCTTTTAGACCAAACTGCTAGAAATGCAAGAATGATTGCCTGGTGTTTGTTTTGACCAATGTTTCTAACACCTCTATCGCAAGAAGAATGTACTTGCAACCTTATGTTGTAAGGCTAGAAATGGAGGTTCAGATTTATACTGCTTCTTCTGTAATTAAGGGAGGAGAAAACTCATACTAGACCCAAGAGATCAGCAAAAAACAGACACCTAGAAATGTTCTTTCACAAAAGGTCAGGCAGAATTATACAGGAAACTGCATAGAGGTAATTTAATATTGTCATTTAAGATAGGCTATTACCTTTTGGTTTTTATAGCATTTTGGTTTTGTTGCAAATAGGGCCAGAGAAGGGGAATTTTATGTTAATCACTATCTAGATGGTCTATATGTAATGTTTCAGGTTGATTATGGACATGTATCGCGTATATGACAGTTACTTATTTTAGGCTATGGAGGAATCCATTCTTGAAATTGAGCGTGAGATGCACACACTTCTTTATTCTGTAAATGTTGAGATTTTTCTGTGTGGTTTCATCACTCTTCTACCGCTGTATAAAACTTCTTACAGAGTATAGAGAAATATATAACTGGTTAAAATGACATGTTGTAAGATAAAATTCAGGAAGACGTTTTGTACTCCATTGATCTTGCTCCCACAGGAGTTTATTAATATTTAATTGTGTTAGAAGTTACACAAACCATCCCATTTTATGAAACCTTATTAATGTACTCAAGTAAATTAATTCTAACTGAAAGGAAATGAGAATTCAAATAATTTTTTTTTTTAAGCCACTACACAGAATTTACATGCATATTAGATGGCTCAGGGCACTGGTAAATCAGGGATGTGGGATGTGTGAAGTTCAAGCCTCTATCTGAGTCTTTGACCATGTTGGCAGAGTTTGAAAACCTGATCCTCTGAAGTATGTTTTTGTAATGTACTGCCTGTGATTTGAGTTGGGAATTCTCCATGCAGATGTTAATGGCGAAGCACTCGCATCATAAGACTTCTTCCAAAGTTGTTTTTCTTTGCAGTCTTGACAAAGGTCAAGAAATGTGAATGAGCATATGGACGCTGACCTTGTCATACAGCATTACTGCTTCTCCTTCAAATTAACAGACGGTGCTGGTACAGCATACTGTGAAGTTTACTCTGGTACTGCCTTTTTGATATTCTTAATATTATCAAAAGCCTTAGCTTCCAGCATTGTTAACTTGATGCCAGTACATAATTCAACTTGTAACTAACACACACGCTTATAACTCTCTTGAAAAACTACAAGAAATATTATTAGATCAAAAAATAAAAAGTTGTTTGATTTTTTTTTTTTAAATGGCACTTTAAATAACCTAGATGAAATTAGGAATAGTTTTTCAAAATAAATTTTTATTTTTAAGTCACCAACTCCCTGAAACCAAAGGATGGAGAGTGTAAATTGGAGTCCCATTGACAAGGTAGTTAAATTCTAGTGGAAGAGTGTAAAAAGAGGAAGTTAGAGGCAATGGAGACTGCAGGACCCTCACTTATTCTCCAGGACAGTTTGGTGGAAATGCTGAGTTGTCACTGAATTGATATATATGTGCCAGCTGTACCCTGTCTTCTTGGTGTCTTGAGCTCAAGGTCTGAGCTGATTGAGGTCAGTGTGCTCATTGACCACGGTTCTCGCTCAGGGGGTAAAAGCTGAGTGTCTCCATTTGGATAGGTTCCGAGAATAAATTTTTTGTTCTCAGTTCTTAGAACAGTATCAGGAGATGTGACATCTGACTAGATTATGTAGAGCAAAGACAGATGGCTTATAATTGGGAAAGCAGCTAATTAGGGTGTGTTGCTCAAGGAGCCACTATCCTTAGTATTGAACAGTCAATCATAAATGCTGTGAAAAAGCGATGCCTAATACACTGTTCTTTAGCTGAATTCACTATTTGTTTCAAGACAGAATATAGAATCATAGAAGCATAGAATGGTTTGGATTGGAAGGGACCTTTAGAGGTCATCTAGTCCGACCCTCCTTCAATGAGCAGGGACATCTTCAACTACATCAGGTTGCTCAGAGCCCCATCCAGCCTGACCTTGAATGTTTCCAGGGATGGGGCATCTACAAGCTCCCTGGGCAACTTGTTTCAGTGTTTCACTACCCTCATCATAAAAAATTTCTTCCTTATATCTAGGAAATGAACTTCAGCCCAGCCCAGCATTTAAATATTGGATTGTGCAGCTTTGTTGTGTCTTGCTTGATGGTATTTTCAACACTTGAGGAATTTCAGCACAACTAACTTTTCATGTTTTTTTTTTTTAAATATTTAGTTCAGGGAAGAACACTTAGTAAGGAATGTTGTGGTTGGTAGTTTTTTGTTCGTTTGTTTTTGTTCATTTTTTTAAACCAATATTGCTTTGACTTAGGTTCTTCCTGTGAGCCAAAAGAAAATCACAGTAACAAACCCTGACCTTCTCCCTAATTCCATACCTTTGTTTGAGGACATTCAGACAACTTGTTCTGTTTTGTCTTGTGTGAAGGTCAATGCTGCTAGCATAAGGAAGGGCAATGCATGCAAATTATCATTGTGTTTTCTATTAGCCATAATGGGCTAAAAGAAGCAATGATCTTCCAAGGCACATAAATTGGCCAATGTGTTGGATAGATGTGTCAGCTACAGACAAGCAATTCAACACAAAATTCAGTCAAGCTACCAGCGTATACTTCTTAGATCAATGGGATCTTCCTGTGTAGAATTGTTTGGAGCTGGAAAGCAGAGACCACTTTCTTTTCTATTCCCAATGCAATTTTAAACCTGTCTGAGAAGGTATGTGCAAGAGATCGCTAAATTCTTTTCCTCTCTGCAGAGACAAATGCATTGTGTGCTGATAGGCACCGATACAAATCGGGGAGAGATTAAGCTCCCCTACTGACCCTATAAAGTATTGCTTTAGACCATGGATTTGGCTTAAGAAGTACAAGGATGAGTTCATTTATTATAAGTGAATTGTGTGGAAGGACTGCCAAAGTCTTAGTAGCTGAGACAGTTCTTACTTGGTCAGCAAATCTTTTTATGGCAACTTTTTTATTAGTCAGTGTATTAACACCAAGACATCATTTCCAACAGCTACATGATATATGTGTTTTTTTAAATGGAGCCAGTGTATTTTTAACAGACTAGCTGGTTTTCATTTTTTTAAGGCCCAGAGTGATATTTGTACCAGTATCTGGGGCAGTAATAATTCCCATCATCAGAGACTGATCTCCAGAAAGAAATTGCTCTCTTCTCATCACTGTCTTCCTCCCAGTGACATTGCAGATACTTATAGACCTAATCCCAAACTACTTAAATCTATCCCAATAGATTTCAGTGGAGGTTAAAGTCTAAGTTGTTATGTTCAAATCTGCAGGCTGTGATTTTTCCATGCACTTGTTTTTTTCTGAAACAGGACATTTATTGGTTTTCTGGCACATTGTAGCCGAATCCACACTCTAACACAAGTATTTTAAGCGACTGTGAGAAGCATAGGGCTGTATTGGATCAGCTCACACTTCTGTTGCTAGCCTGCATGGAGAGAGAGCATACAGAGGGGTTATACAATTCAGGAAGGATTTTTGAACAAAATCATTAAAACATAAATATGGACGTGGTAGCTTTTATAACATGCATGGGTTTCTGATGCAGTGGTCCGTCTTGCTAGCTTACAGAAACTTTTAATTTTGTAATTAAAATTAAGAAGATTCTCCGTTTTGCTCTTCATGATATGTTGATTTTTCCCCAAAGCTACACACTTTTCTGCAAGGTCCAGCACCTGGAGCCCTACTGATAGAGAGAGAAGGAGCTGTGAAAGCCCATCGGCTTCTCATTTGCACAGCAATTGACCATCAGCAAGAGTGCAAAATTTTTTATCTAGAACCTTAAGGAATATTGATTAAACTTAAGGAATATTGATTAAGCTTCTTCTGAAATTTATCATTTATCCAGGTGGATTGAAGCATTATGGACTTAAGCCTGTGCTGTTCGCTGAATTTAATCTTTTCACGAAATTGCCACCTTTATTCTGGGCTGAAGGAGTGGCACCATCTTACATTGCACATTTGATGTGCATCGGTGGCAGTGTGGCACGACAGCCCCCACCTCATTCACCCATGTGCCAGAGGAGCTTCTCCTGCATTCCATGTATCATGGAGAAGAGGCTGCAGCTCAAAGAAATGATTGAACAAGAGGATTAGTGAGTGCTGACTGAACAGGCCATCTTAGCCTTGCAGTAAATCAGAAGGGGCAGTCTGGAAACTGAAGAGCAGCTCCAGCAGGCTGGCTGGGACACGGCATGGGTCTGAGGGTTACGGGTCAGCCAGCAGGCTTGGGGAGACAGAGCAGGCATCAGTACTGGGGGAAGAAGAGGCAGATTTTAGCAGTGAAGCAATGATTAGTCATTTATCATAGCTTTTTTTTTTTAAAAATGAACACTTTGGAATATAAAGGAGAAGCAGCATTCTGCTAAGGCAAAAGATTAGTTGCTTTTTGATTGTAAATATTTATATGTGGCTTTTTAAAGATACAAGTGCAAATAGAGCATAAATTCTGTTATTTTGAGGTGGTTTTTTTTAATATTAAAAATCAGATAAATTAACCTACTTTAGTGTAGTACTAAAAGATATCTGGAATATAGCCGGAGCTGGATTATTTCCTAGAGCCGTGTTATTTATCATAACCTCCTGCAGTCAGCATGCAGAACTTCTGAATTTTATGTAACATTTAGCAGAATAGTGTCCGTTCAGCCTCTGCTTTCTGGATTTTCTATGCTGAAATGATTCACATCAGCTTTCTTTCTGAGGCGTTTGAATCGCATACAATGATAGTATCACATTATAATGACAGATAAAAAGCATTATACACATACTTGTACTATGGAGATGAATTACACTGTACTTTACTGCCTGTTTACACCATTTTATTACTTTGGCAAATCTGTGTCTTCAAAAGAAAGGCAGTATTTTTATTTATTTAGAAATATAACACAAATAATTTTCTAAAGAACTATTTTTGAAGGAAAAAAATGTATCCTTGAACTCATGTAGGTCAGTAAAATCAGTGGAGCTATTTTAGATTTACAAAGCTATGGTGGAAAAGTATAATTGATGCCTGTATCATTTGTGAATCCAGCATAGCTCCTACAATCTCAGAGTCTCACAGAGTGGCTGAGGTTGGAAGGGACCTCTGGAGGTCATCTGGTCCAACCCCCTAGCTTAAGCAGAGCCACCTAGAGCAGGTTGCCCAGGACCGTGTCCAGACAGCTTTTGAATATATCCACACAGATGGAGACTCCGCAACCTCTCTGGGCAACCTGTGCCAGTGCTCGGTCACCCTCACAGTAAAAAAAGGGCTTTCTTGTGTCCAAATGGAATTTCATGTGTTTTAATTCATGCCTATTGCCTCTTGTCCTGTCACTGGGTGGCACCACTGAGGACAGTCTTCTGGCACCCTCTTCATTCCCTTCCATCAGGCATTTGCACACACTGGGAAGATCTCAGAGCCTTCTCTTCTCTAGGAAGCGTAACATCTCAGGAAGCCGAGCATTGAGACACTCTAAGAATGTTTTGGGGCCCTTCCTGTGCTGAACTCAAAGGCAGCTGAAGACGGTGGAAAGACTCCCCTTGGATTTGGTAGGCAGGGCCAGTCTCACTCTTGACCATAGCTGCTCAGTCTCTGCTATATTTTCCATGGTAAAGCTATAGAAATTTTCAAACTACTCTTATAGCATAGCAACGTATTTGGTTTATATCTGTGAGATATCCAATGGCAGAATTGTCACGGGCTTTTCAGTGCAGAGTTTGTGGTCTCCAATAACTTTTGTTCTTTGTAAGCTGGGCAGTATATCTCCATCAGAAGGGAAACGCTGAGTCTTTTCACTTGCAGTTCCCTTCTGAGCAGGAACTCGCTCCTCATATGTCTGTTGTTCTGTGTAAATTAAAATACAGCTTACAGTAAATTGAAATACAGCCTACAGTAACTGGACTTCTATGTTTCCTTTCCTCCTTCCCAACGTCCTTTGAATTTCATTGTTCTGCGTTAGCAGAGGAGGGCTGGGGGAGTTGGTGCGCTGTGCCTCAGTCAGACTTTTCATGCATCAAAGTGCGGCTTCCTGCTCGACAAGCGCCTTTCTAGCTATTCTGGACCCCATGCATTATGGAACTCCACTGGAAGACTCTAGATCTGGAGGCAATGTATCGGTAGATGAGGAGAATTCCAGTTAATGGTAAAGTCATCTAGTTTTAGTCTTACTGTGTGCCTGAGGAATGAATTATAAAATAAAGTATGCTTAAGAAAATCCTTATTCATTAAAATACATTACACCGAATTTATAGCAGTCTGCACTAAAGAAGAAATTGGAAAAGTAATATTGGTAATTTTATTGGTAGAGAATTAAAAATATTTTTTTACATGGGAAATCTTGCTGTAGGCTGTGCTCTGCTCTCCCCTGCTCTTCCTATAACCTATTTTGTCGAGGCTGCCTGGGAAAAGAACCTATTCTTTTCCATTCCTTTTTTCATTATGTTCTTACTAGGGAGTTCACAAAATATGAAATACCTGCAGTGTATTATTATTTTAGTTTATTTCCAGTGCAAATAAAACATTAACACATGTTAGATATGAATATTTTGGCTTTCAGACAGCTGGGAGTGGACAGATTGGCAGTGTTCCAGTGTCTAATAAGTTACTACCCTGACTTTAGTGATGCTGATTTCAGCAGAATTTGCTTAGTCAGGTGGCTATGAAATAATAATTAAAAAAATTTTGGGTTCTATTTATAATTAATAAAAATCACCTAGGATATATGGATGTTCACATGGCTATGCGTTGATTTCAATGTTTGTTCTCACCAGTGATGTGCTAATGTTACTCTGCACCTGCATCACTGGAGTGTGTGGGGTTTTTGTTTATATTTTTGTTTTGGTTTTTTTTTGGGTGGGGGTGGGTTTTGTTTTGGGTTTTTTTTTTTGGTCCCATAACCAGGAGCACATTGCCAAATCAGTAGCTTGTAGCTGATGTTCTAGTTTCTGCGTGGAGCTTTTCCTCTGTAGATCTTGCAAATTTCTGTAGTACCAGTAACAATGATCTTTAATAGGCATGTTTTCTGAAAAGAGTGGAACTTGGCTTTAGCTGAAAACCCCAAAACTGCAGGTTTTGGACAAGGTCACAGAAAAGTAACAAGTTGGATGCAGAGTACACTTCATCGAGCTGGATAGAGCAAAATACCAAAAATCAACCAACCAACCAAATGAGATTCATGGCTTGTTGAGATCTGTGCAGTTTCCAAAAACCAGTTTGCACCTGACATGCTCTTATTTATAACAGCATTGCTGCACTGACAGCGGTCATCTGGGTAGAAAGTTGGCCTATGCCAGACAGTGGTAGGAGCCATGGGAGTGTAAAAGAAGGCACGTATATGGCTTTCTGACAGTGCCTATGTCGTGAAAAAATGGGAAAGTTGTGAAGGCTAAAACTCAATAAATAAAATACTGAAAAAAACCATCAACCTGTCAATAATGTGATCTTATTTCCCTGGCAGACGAGGGAAGGGATGGTAAAATATGAGTGAAGTTGATTCAGTGATATTAATATAAAACAATGTATCCTGCTATCCTTTATTTGTCTTTTTGTAAAGATAATGATTTAAACCAGTGGCTTTCAGTCTTTTGGACTGCTGAAGTTTGAAAATTTTTCAGTGGAAACGTGTAGTGAATAAAGCCTGCTACTGCTTGGTTAATTCTCTTAGCCATCACTTGCAGATATCTGAAGTGTGATGTATAGACCTCCAGGCTGTTATTGATCACTGCTTTACATCTGTCAGCTCATAAAATATATTCGGCTTCAAATAACGGCCACTTTGTCCCATGTGAGACACAACTTTGAAATTGAAATCTCAGCAGATTTGGTATAACAGTCCTTTCTTGTACTTTCCTCATCTGTTCCTTTCAAAACAATCATTGCAGTCCTCTTTATTTGAAAAGTTTCTGCTACTTGCTTTCTTCCCTGTAATGGGCACAGCACTGTACCTACAGTGATTCTCATGTTTTTGTATCACTGTTCTACATCTTTGCCAATATAGAGAGTGTTTTTACTAATTTTTTTTACTTTTTAGGGGGGGTGGTTTATTTGGTACCAGTTTCCACTACGAAGAAAGCTCTGTCTATTGTTTGGGAGGGTAGTTGGCCATCCTAAGTCTTCCTATATGGAGTGGCTGATTAGTATTTTTTCCTACTAGTTGTTGAAATGATTTCTATAACTTTGTGCTTGGAAGTGAAAATTCTTATACTCCCCTGGTTGCTCTTGGAAAAAGTTTATGTAAACTTCTTTCAAGTATAATTTTGACTGGTGTCCTGGTTTCAGCTGGGATAGAGTTAATTTTCTTCCTAATACCTGGCATAGTGCTGTGCTTTGGATTTAGTATGAGAATAATGCTGATAACACATGGATGGTTTAGTTGTTGCTAGGTAGAGCTTACACTAGTCAAGGACTTTTTCTTTCAGCTTCCCATGCTCTGCGAGGTGCACAAGAGGCTGGGAGGGGAATGCAGGAAGGACAGCTGACCCAAACTGCCCACAGGGCTATTCCATACCGTATGGTGTCATGCTCAGTATAGAAACGGGGGGAGTTGGCTGGGGGCAGTGATCGCTGCTCAGGGACCGGCTGGGCATCGGTCAGTGGGGGGTGAGTGGGTGTATCACTTGTTCCCCACCCCCCCTTGGTTTTGTTTCTTTCTCTCTCATTGTTCTCTTTTTCATTACAATTTTTATTACTATTATCGTTGTTGTCATTATTTTATTTTATTTCAATTATTAAACGGGGGGGAGGGTGAGCAAGCGGCTGTGTGGTGCTTAGTTGCCAACAGGGGCTAAACCGCAACAACTGGTTTCCCAGATTTCATTTCATTTATAATTGGTGACATTTTAAAAATCCCTTAAAATTATTTAACATCTAGATTTTTTTCCCTAACAGGTGAACAACATTTGAAGATATTATTAGGTTTGTTGTTTTGTATTGTCATAAGTTATTATGGTGAAGAAGAGCTTTTTTTATCTTGCTTATTTCTGATGGCCCGTCCATACTTATATATAGTAGTGTTACAATAATATTACAGTGACACCATTGTTTCATGTAATAAATTGGGGCAGAAAATGCCTGGTTTCAATTATCAGGTTTTGGTTGTTTTTTTTTTTTTTTTTTCCTATCCCGAAAGCACAGCAAGAGAATATGCTTAACTCATCTGGAAAATAGGCACATACCTGTTATTTCTAGTGAGGGAATACTTCAAATACTTTGAAGGTAGGGAAGATGAACTGGCCTGATTCTCCCTATATCATTATTACTTTGACAAAAAGATGTAAATTCAGGCATTATTTTCTTAAGGTGTTTCTTCAGGTTATATTCATATTCACCAAAGTACAGCATCCTCTCTAGGCACATTTTACAGGCTTGTGAAGAGGGAGTTTGTTTTGTAGATATTTGTGTCATGCCATATCCAGAAGCTTTGTTAGATCCTCAAGGCATCCCATGTATTGAGATGATGTGATCAGACAGGGTGATCACAGGTGGATTCATTTTCTCAATCCCAATAAAGTTCCTTCTAACAAAACTAGATTGTTCCACAGGAAACACAGCACTTGTCTTTGCCAGGGCAGCACCCCACATTTCTTATCTGTCAAGTTTGGTCATCATAAGTCCACTGTTCCTTTGTAATTCTACTAAATATCCATACTAGATCTCTGCAGCTAATGAAAACAAGGTTTTTTCTAATAATATACTGAAAATAAATTCAAGAATTTGTCTATGCAAACTGATATTTTTCTCTCAGGTTTTCAGAGCTTGAAAAAAAAAAAGAAAAACACTGAGAACAGGTTTCCTGAAATTCATTAAGCATTTTGTCTTAATGCTATTTAACCCATTCCGGTAATTTCTGAGATCCTTGGTAAAGAAATTAATGACATTTAAAGATGTACCTATTTCTTTTCTTTGCTGTTGAAATTGCAGAATTGTACTTTGCCTTATGCAGATACTAATGGGTGATAATTAAAAATTAAATCTTTTTTTTTTTAACTGTACTTTCTAATTCTTGGTTTCCGTACAAAGGTAGTGGTAGACAAAGGAAAAGTAAAAAAATTGAGTTGGCTGATATATCAGTAGGATGAAAGTATTGTAGCTCTCCTAGAGACTGGCATATGCAATCGCCCCATGTAGTTAAACCCACCGGATTGCACAAGCATGTGAAAATCTGAGTCTAATGTCTGGAAAGGTCCCCCTGAAGAAAATAGGAGTCTTAACATAGATATCATATATGTATGTATTTATTTTTTTGTATTATCAGTGACTCCAAGGCTTTGCCTCATTGATGTATTTCCCAAACAGAAAAGGAGTAGTCCCATTAACAGTTTCTGTGAACTCCAGCTTACTGTTTTTCTGTGATTGGGTTGGAGCATCAGCAGATGCACTCTGCAGAAATTAGCTATGACAAAGCAGAATCTGTGAACATCTGCTCCAGCTACTTTTAAATTTTTAATTATTTCAAATTCTGAACTGACGTTAGACTTGAAGTACTGTATTGTTTGGGAATGCACAATGGATAACAGTAACTTCTGGCAGCCTTGAGAAACAGGGGCATGATGTTAGGTGTGCATAGGTTTCTATTTAAAGTTGTCTTTTGAAAATTTCCAACTCTATTGGTAGCACTTGATTTTTTTTTTAGATTAGTTTTTGATTAAATGCTATTTGATAATGAACGTTAAGAGTGAGTATATAACAAATTTGGAAAGTTGATTTGCATAACTGACATTAATCAAGATTTCCAAAAGTGTGTTTACCTTGCTCTCTGTGTTAAAAACGTTTTTGCTGAACTAATGCTAAGGCCTTAGCTTAAGAACGTTAAGTAGAGTTCTCTGGAGTGTTTGTGGTTGTGCCAACTAATCCTGTCATTCTGGCTGAAGTGAGGGAGGAAGATGATGGGTCTCAGAAGAGGGATGGGCAGATTCCTTATGCAGGAACGAAAATGGGTGGAGGAGGAGTTGGGAGCGTGAAACCCAGTTCAGTTCTTGTATGGACCTGTATGCAGGTGCTTTGAAAGAACTGAGATCTAACAACAGCTATAGATGTGGTGCTCCATCTGTGCACTAGTCCACTCCTGGAAATGTCTAAACACATTAGACTGGCCTGTGCCATTATGCATATAAGGCATACATGAGAAGTACCATAATATCAGAGTTAACAAGAGGCTGCCATGTGTAGGGGACGTGAAAGCGCTTGGATTTGGGAGGAAAGTAAATACAGTGGAATGGAGCTACATGATGCCAGGTCACACTTCACCAGGGAGGCACATGTAGCAAAGTCATGGTGCAGAATTTCTAGCTAGAGCGTCTGCGGAAATTGTTCTGAGCCAAGGAGAGTCTGGTTGAGAATGGGAGCATCAGCAGGGTCCCTGATAGTCACTCAGATATGGGTCTATTCTGTGGGAGCTTAAATAACGTGGCAGATTTGTGGAGCAGAAGCTGTTTGGGACCTTTGTGGCTTGGGAGCATGGAAATGTTGCTTTCAAGTTATTTTCACCCAAACAAATACCAGCTTTACTGTTTTGTGCTGAACCGAGTAGTTTTGCTGTTTGCATAAGATGTTTTTAAATACTGTCAAATGAAACACTGTCAACATCTCTGAAGGTGCTGCAGTTCAGAGGTACTTGCCTTTTCCTGAATATGCTCACATGATCTGTGTCCACAAGGCTGCAGAAAGCAGGCATCTCACTAGTCATGTGCAAAAATGTGTCTTTGAAAGTTATGCATAATTGGTGCATGCTATTTTTTCATGGCAAATCTGGGCAAAAATGGGGGTAGTACCCCAAAATGCTTTATTTTTATGCTTTTTATTTTCTACATGGCACCATTTTTCTCTTAACAAAGTTTTCAGAAAAGCACCTTCTACAGTTAGCCCAGCAGTCCAGCTGAGAGAACATGGAACTGCAGCAGAAATTTCCCTGTCATTAGTAGCTGTCAGCATTTCATAAAATATCTATTTGCACCTTTACTAAGATACAACTATGTCACCACTATTGCGAATAGCTTACATAAGGAGTCCATCAGATAACGTCTAATTCCACTTTTATGAGGATTAAGCAGGCGCGTGATGTTTGCGTTGGAGTTCTTTTGGTCTTGCAGACTGTTGTGCTATTTATAAACCTTTAATACAATTGTAACATGGTGGTCATGTAATTAATATTAACTTAATTGCTTTTCTTCTCTTGACACCCTCTAAGGCTTTTGTCTTGGCATTTGATTTCATTGTTTGACATTTTACTGTGGAAGTTGTTTGAGTATCGGATGGCCAACATAGTTAATTCAGCATAAAATGGATGGGCATTTTGATCGCATTAGTCATGCCCAGGTTTTCAAAATCCTACGTTTAGAGTGAAAAATATTCAGAATATGCAGAATATGGTCTGTTACTCTAAATCCAAAGTTGTGCATGTCTGTCAATAGAAATATTTTGGTTGCCATATTTAACCAAGCTAAAGTTGCAGTGTGGGCAGCAATAACAACGTTATTTAGAGAAGCTGACATCACACACATTGTCCAGATTGGATCTTTGCTTAACTAGAGGCAGCCACACGCTCACTTTGTACTATGTGATGTCCGTTGGCTTTGATCAGTTGCAAAATCTTTCCCAGACTCCCTGTCCTGCAGCCTACTTTAAAAGTTTTACTTCATCTGTCAGGTCTATTTGCCTCAGCCAAACTGCTATCAACAGAATTTGTAGTCACATTTTGATGTGCTTTTTCAGTGTTCAGATTGCTTTTTTAGTCTTTAAGGATGCCTCAAGGAGCCTTCATTCTAGAGCTCAGATGAATTCTACAGAACACTTCCTAGCAAGAATACATGGGATAGATGAATTATGTCATTTCCCCATAGTAGCTGATGGAAATATAGGAAACACGAGAAGTAGGTGAAAGAATTTATAATTTTAGATTGACTCCTTGCCAATGTGACTAAATAGCCTGTGAGTGTTGTTGGAGGTGGCTCACACCACAGATGCTCTTAAATGATTGTAAAAGTACTGTGGAACAATGACTTTGTGTTTTCAGTGTAATAGAGACATTTAGCTTTTCCAGCTAATAAGAAATAAGATACCAATAGTAATAGATTCCTTATCATTAGGAAATTTCAAATTGGATTTTCTTTTTTCAGCTGATGAAGCTGAAAAATATACATGCAGCTTTTCAACAGTGATTGACTGGAAAAATTAGCAATATATTTTTCAGCTTGAAGTCTGGAATAATTTGAATTGTTGAAGGAGACAGCGTGAAACAAAGCAAGTCTCCAGTCTCAGTGACTACAGTAACAGAGGAACTTGTGCTCTCCACAAAATGAGCAAAGAAGAAATAACACCTGATTCCATGCAAAGATGAATGAGAAAGGGGTGAGAGCAGTGCCTAATTGCGTGGCAGTCGAGGGAAAGAAATTCATGAAAGGTGACCGTTATCTCTGTGTGTATTCCTAAGGATAAAGCCACACAGAGGTTTTGCACTATGTAAGCTTGCAAAGTAGGATTAATGGGACTTACACAATGGCTAAGCCATGATCTCTGAACAGTGGAAAATGTAATCAAGGAGATTCCAAGGAGGAGGCTGGAAAATTGAATGAACAAGACAGGGCTTTTTTTGTATGCTAATTTTGGGTGGTATCCCCCTCTCCCCCACAAACCAGCATATGTAAATAAAGAATGCAGCAACATAGAATCAATTACCAGATTTAAAGTTACATTCATAATTACTGACAAATTTCACAAAACTTTGAGTCACATCTGCCACTCATTGGGCAATTATGAATACATGAAAATAAAGTGGTTTGAAGAGTTCACCAATGTCCTAAACTTCTGCTTTTGCTTGGTGGTAAGCCTGAATCAAAAACACCTTAGATACCACAGGGAAGTGTACATGCATTCCTCAGAGGAAGGCATACACAATCCAGATAGCAAAGGTGATAAAGAAGTGAGAAAATGTACTAAATGACATCCTGTGAACTCAGTGAATGGAAGGCAGGCATTAGTTGGGTCATGGATTTTGCATGGACATTTTAAGAAATGCAGAAGGAAAGTGTCATTTGGAGCACAGTGGGGGGAAAAAAAAAAGAGTTGTGAAAGAGAAGTGATGGTTTGACAAACTGTTGATAATTTACTGAGTGAACACAACAGCCAACAAGCTCCTGAAAGATTCCTTTTGAATGAATATTGGATGAATATGGAGAAGATATTGGAGAGCTGGGCCTGTGTGAACCTCATGAGGTTCTGCAAGGTCCTGCACCTCGGTTGGGGCAACACACGATATCATTACAGACTGGGGGCTTGAAGGGATTGAGAGCAGTCCT
>VZTL01062461.1:8183-26124 GCA_013400535.1 Scopus umbretta | reverse complement strand
CCGGAGGTGATCCCCCCCCCCCCCCCCGCCCCCCCCCCCCCCCCCCAAAGAGAGCAAGCACCTGGAGGGAGGCTTATAGGGGCTGGAGGTGCTTCAGATGTGGTCCTGGGGCTCTGAGGTATGGTCCTGCTGTGGGTGCAGAGTCTGAGCCTCCTTAACCTGGTGAAGGTGCTTGACCCAGGGCATATCTCCACTGGGGTCACTGAGTGCCATCTCACCTTGCCCAGGGTGGGGAGCAAAGACTTTGACCCCACTGGGTGGCTCCCAGGAGGGTGGTGGGTGCCAAGAGGACAGCTACGGTGAGGAAAGCAGAGCGCTGATGCTAGGCTGGACTCTGTGTCCATGTGCTGGAGAAGACCTCATCCAGTGGTGATGCCGGATCAAGCTCTGCTGCAGGTCACTGGTGGAGAGGCTGTGCCAGGTGTGGGTTGTGGTTGGGTAAGCAGCACCAGTAAAAACTTCCCTTGCTAGGTGAGGGTGGAGCTGGTGGCTTGTCTTCTCCTGAAGAAGCACTAGAGGTCTCTCCTTGCCTGGGACCGCACCAGATAACGCTGCTATTGGGAGGCAGGTGGCCTGTACGGTTGCCTCAGCTGGGGAAGCCCCAGCTTGGCTGGCAGGGCTTGTGCTGGTGAGGCGCATCCTTGTAGCCATGCCTGGGCAGGGAGTTGTCCCTAGGGAAGGAGCACCACATGTCCCTACAGCGCTGGCACGAAGGCTCTGGGGGAAAAAATGCTTATTTGGGTGTTCTTCCTCACAGTAAATTTAAAACAGTCAGTTTAAATCTGCTCACTAACTTTGCAATTAACAGCCCTTCCCTCCCCAGCATTGCAGGATGCTCAGCTCATCCCCCAGCATGATGCAGCCAGTGACTGGCTGTGATGTAACACTAGGGATTGCATCACCAACGTGCTCGGGCACGGTATTGACAGTGCGAGGCACGTGGAGTGGCACAAACCAGCCCTATGCCATGGCAACAGCTGCTGCAGATCACATGTGCCGAGAGGCGATGAAGGGTTATGGGGCTCGTGGTGGGGCTGACAGCACTTCAGTGGCACTGACATCCCAGGCTGGTGGGGATGGGTCCAGTGATGGCTGCCGAGGAGAGGCCACCTGATGTCCCCTGCCCTGGGGCCATGGGCAGGGCTCCCACACATCACCCAGGTTGGTTTTGTGTGGTGCTGGTTGGGTTTTTTTGTTGGTTTTTTTTTGGTTTTGTGTGTTGTGTTTGTTGGTTTGTTCTGGTTTTGGGTTTGTTTTTTTTTTAAGCGGGCTTTTTGGGGCGCTTTTTTGTGGTGGGGCTTCCCCCCCCCATTTCTTTACCAAGACCAGTGACATGAGCATGACCTGGTTCCTCCCAAACAAGCCAACCGACTGAAAAAGGGGTCAGGAAAGAGCGATCTGGGCTCCTCCTTGCCATCCCACTCCAGTGGCATGGCTTGTGGCCAAGGCTTCTCCACATTTGTGCCATGTGGTGGCTGATGAGTCACAGGGCGATTGCCTCACCCGGTGCCTGTCCCAACCCTGCCCGCAACCCTGCCTGTTTTCGCTTTTCTTCTTGCACCCGGGACCTCCCACACACCTGGGATTTCTTGCTCCAAGCAAGTTCAAGTGGCTCCAGCTTGCTGGGCTGCATGAATCTGAGGAGGGGGCTCCACTGTTGCCATCTGCACTACATTCCTAGCACAATGCTGTCTGCAGTCAGGGCTGGGACCTGCCAGGGCTGGAGCGATGACTGCCACAGGTCCCCAGTGCCCTGCAGACCCTGCCAGGCGTGACATGGTGTTCTCAGCCCATGCCAGCTTTGGAGGACCTTCCACTGTCACGGCAGGAGCTGGCACTAGCACAGTTTGGAGGAGCTGTGCCAAATGCAGCCAGGCTTTGCTGGCTGGGCTGGGGACCAGGGTGTGGTGGAATGTGGCATCGTGATGTGAGATGCATGCCAGTTCCCAGGATGGCAAGACCATACGCTGTCAGGGAAAAACCCTCGCTGCTGCTCAGCCGGGCACCAACAGGCTTGGCTGTGGCTGGTGGCAAGTGAGGCACAAACATCTGAGCAAAGCGCCCAGGAGATCTTCAAGCCTTCATCACGGCCGCCCTAAGTGCCGTGAGGGCTGTGCTGCTGGCCCTGGCTTCCCCGCTCAGCTTTCACTTTTCCTTCGGTGCCTTGGGATCTCCTTTCACCTGTGCAAAGAGATGAGGTTATGCTTTACTTCTCCAACCAGAAAGGACACCTGGGAGATAAAAGCCACAGCGACAGGGAAGAGGAGCTCAAAGGAGCTTGGCCCTGCAGGGATGTGATGCCGCTCTGGGACCTGATGGGTGACCTCAGAGTGTCCTCAGCACTGTCCTTGGCTGGTGCCAGCCTCACATGGGTCGATCTTCCAGCCCCCTTCTGGGAGCACAGGCTGCAGATGGGGCTGTTCTGGCGCGGCAGGCACTGGACATTGCTGTCTGGGTGCTGGGGACCCTGCTCCAGCCCCACTGGCAGCCACTGGAGGTTCCCAACCTGTGTGCTGAAACACCCTAGCCTGGCTTGTACCTTGGTCTGGAGGAGGAAATGCCCCATGGAGCCTGCCCCATACTGGCCAGGCTCCCTCCCCTTCCCTCGCCAGGAGCCAAGTTTATTTTTCTATCTGTAGGGATTTTCTGCTAAGGTGCTGTCTGTTCCAACTGAGCTGTGCCTCGCTGAGGCAGTGTATGTGAATTTATTTATGCTGGCTTGCGCTTTTACTTCATAGTTGTGTTGATCGTGAACTTGTTGCATTGAATAAAAATTCTTCTTCTAAATCTGTGCGTTTCTTTAATGGGGGAGAAAGGAAGAAAGGAAGGGAGAAAGGTGGTGTTGTCCTGTTCGCTGTGAGCGCAGATGAAGGACCTGAGCTATGGCTGGGGCTCAGGCTTTCAGTTACAGACCCCATGCAACCTGCTGCAGTGGGGTGATGTCACTGATGACAACAAATTGGGAGGAATGTGTGACACACCAGAGGGTTGTGCTGCTGTCCAGAGGGACCTCGGAAGGCTGGAGAAATGGGCTGAAAGGAACATCATGCAGTTCAACGAGATGCAACGTTCTGCACCTGGAGAGGAATAGCCCCAGGCACCAGGACATGCTGGGGACTGTCCAGCTGGAAAGCAGCTTTTCAGAAAAGGCCCTAGAGGTCCTGGTGGACACCTGGCTGACCATCAGCCAGCAACGTGCCCTTGCAGCAAAGATGATGAACGGTGTCTGAGGCTGCCCTGCAAGGAGTGTTTCCAGCAGGTCAAGGGAGGTGATCATTTCCTTCTACTCAAGGCCACCGCTGGAGTGCTGGGTCCCCAGTGTGAGAGAGACAAGGACGTACGGGAGAGAGTCCCAACAGAGGGCTGTGAAGATGATGAAGGGTCTGGAGCATCTCTCACATGAGGAAAGGCTGGGAGAGCTGGGGCTGTTCAGCCTGGAGAAGAGAAGGCTCGGGGGCTTTTGATGGCACCTACTGACAGGACAGCAGACAACAGGTACAACCTGAAACATGTGAAAGTCCATCTGATGGCAAGAAAACACTTTCGTACTATGAGGGTGGTCAAACACTGGAACAGGTTGCCCGGAGAGTCTGTGGCCTCTCCATCCTTGGAGATACTCAGAACTGAACAACATCCTGGGCAACCTGTGCCAGCTGACTCTGCTAGAGCAGGGGTTGGACTGGACAACGTCCAGAGGTCCCAGCCAACCTCCACGACTCGGCACAGCATGTCTGTGCTGGTCTGCCCACCCATAGGTGTATCTTTCCACAAACTTGTGCAAGAACTTTTCCCGTTCACTTAGACTCCTTGAAGCCAGCAGTTTAATTACAAATATGAACATTCAAAAATTGGGTCCTTCTGGAGCAGTGTTCTTCTATAGCCACCATGAGGCACTGCAACATGCATTTATGCCTGTTGCTGCATTACTGTGTATTTGTTTTATAGATACAGGGATTGCCCTAATTTTCTGTATTTAATGCTTGATGAATGCATGAAACTAAAAGCACAGCAATGATGGCTTCACCGATGATGGCTTCACATTGCAGGTTACCTCGGGGGAAGGACAGGTTTTGCTGAATGGGAGCACCGTTCCAGTTGTCAGCAGAGAGAAGTAAATATGTGATATTTGCATTTCCAGGCTAAACAGGGAGTGAAGCCCCAGCCAGCTCTGCAGCGGCTGCTGGGGGTGGCAGCCCCACTCATCTCCGGCAGCCTCCCTGCACCAACCTACATCCCACCTGGAAAACAGGTGGAAAATAGGTAGGTGGAAGTGCTTCTGCTTTCACCCTTTCTCCTGCTTTTGTAGTGAGTCTGGTCCTGAGGACGATACATACAAAAAGGTGATGCCCGCAGCCTGCACTGAGCAGTGCCTGTGCCCGGCTGCTGTTTTTGCTCCCTCCCTGCCATGGCTGTCAGGCTGCGCTTCCTGTGGGGAAACTGAGTCATGAGCTGCTACCACTCAGGAGGCACTGAAACCCTCCCGGCTGCCCTGAGCCCTGCGTGGGGCTGCGTGCCTGGGGGTATCCTGCAAGTTTCGGCGTGGTGCCGGGCTGGGTCGTGCCTAGGCTTCCCCGCACTTGCCAGCACCTCTGCATCACTCGACGTGGCCTCAGCGTCCCCCCACCTGGCTCCCTTGGTGGGGCGCAGGCTGGAGGCAGCCCGAGCATCCCCCTGCATCCCCGGGGCGCTGGATAGGCTCACCCCATCGAGGCAGACAGTGGTGCAGGCAGCAGGGCAGGCAGCAGAGCAGGCAGCGGGAGGTTGGCGTTGCCCACACCTGCCGCACCTGCAGCAACGGGATTCCCTCCACTGCTGCTTTCGCTTTCTTCTTTCCAGAGCTGCCAGGCCACGGATTTTCCTGCCAACCTGAAAGCGCAATCGTGCCGGGCAGGCAGCATAAAAGCCGGGGAGATGGAGCAGCAAGGCAGCCACGGTGAGGGAGGTGAAACAGCTCCCTGGGACCAGCCGACAGCCCAGCAGCCCAGCGAGCCACCCACGGCAACACCGTCAGGCATCTCTACACCAGGGATTTATTGGATCTGGCCCAGAGAGCTCCCGTTTGTGCTCTCCGGCTTCTTGCATCGCAGCCCCCTCGCCCCATCGTAACCCACTCACCTCCAGGCTCTTGCCGGCAAAATGCTGCACCTTGGCTTCACCGCGCTGCTTGCCCTGGTGCTGGGGGCCGGCCTGGGGGCCGCCTTCCCCCAGGACGCCCTGAAGAAGAGCTGCAGTCTGTCCAAGTACCAGTTCCTCGTGCCCCACGAGCTGAAGGCTGTGCAGAAGATGAAGGACCAGTTTGTGAGTGCCGCTAGCAACAGGGGGCTGGTGGGGGGCAAGGCAGAGGGGATGCTGAATTAGAGACCCTGAGTGACAAGGCAGAAGTTTTCTGCAGCAGTTTGGGGATGAGGAGGATGTTTTCCAAGGGAATTTGGGGACAAGGAGGATGCTGGGCCAAATTTCATCCTGGTTTCAAACCCCGCAAGGCTGACTGGGGTTGCACAGCATCGCCGAAAGTCAAGATGACTTTTTCAATCTCTCTCTCTTGGTTTATGCCTGCAGGAGGACATCATGCTGCTGTCGGACCGCAAATGCAACACCAGGCTCTTCCATCGGAAATGGAGCACGGCAGAGCTGTCGGTAAGAGTGAGGCGATGCTGTAAAAAGGGGGTACACCCGCCCTCCAGCCAGGACCTCCCATCAGCCGGTTCCACCTCCATCCGCACCCCCGAGCAGGTCTTTGAGACCCCCATCCTCCAGCCCCGGTGCTTTGGGTCCCTAACGGGGATGCTCCCACCCGCAGGTGCCCGACCGAGTGATGCTGGTGGAAGCCGAGCTGGACCTCGCCACCACCATGCTGGGGCTCCCCGCCGCCACACCCAGGTTTGCCGAGACGCGCCAGCGGCCCCTGGCTTTCCTCACCCAAGTCCGGGAGGACCTGCGAGGCTGCGTGAGTGCCCCCCAAAACCTCGGCATGCTGACACAGCAGCTCCATGCTGATTCGGCAGCCCTGGCGCTGGCACTGCATCGCTGGTCCTCACGCAGCTGCTTTCCTTGCAGATGGCCATGGAGGCTCCTTCGCATCAGCCCTCCAGGAAACTGAGGCACTGGCTGCAGAAGCTGCAGGCGGCCAAGAAAACAGTGAGTCAGGCCAGCAGAACGAGGGGGCTGTGGGGCATTCGTGACTGCACGGCTGCGCTGGGCCCACTGCACCCCATCTCTGGGGCTAACCCATCCCTTCGTCCCACCGCAGGAGACCACCGGCTGCCTGGAGGCCTCCGCCATCCTCCACCTCTTCCAAGTGCTGAATGACCTGCGGTGTGCAGCCCTCCGGGAGCAGTGCACTTAGCCCCCGCCAGCAGCGCAGACGGCATGGCGCGGCGCTCGCCGGCCCCAAAAGATGCCCTGAGGACCGGGAAAAATTATTTTTATTGCATCACTGGACTGTATTTCCTATTTAAGCATTTTCTTATTTATGTAAGCTCAGGGAGCAATTTTTTTTTTCACAGTCTTTTAATTTATTGGGGTTTATTTATTTACAAGTGGTTCAGGAGGAGGTAAAGAAACGCCTTTCCCGAAAGATGCTGTTCAATGGGGACAAATGTATTTATTGCATATCTTTGTTTTGCTGTTTTTTAAAAACTGACTATTTTTAAGGAAATCTATTTTTTTACCTTCTATTTATTACAGAGTATACTATGTATATTTGCCTGCATAATTTTTTTACATGCTATTTAAAATGAAAAATAAAATAGATACCATAAACAGACAAGCTGTCATTCTAAGTTTTTACTACATTCTGTTATAATGTCATCCCTTCAGAAAAGCGAGTTTTCGGGGTGGGGTGTGGAGGGAGGACATTGAGGCGAATTTTGAGCATATGAAAATTAGCAAACCTTTGGCGCTCATGTTCATTTCCAGCTGTCTGGTGGTGCGCCCTGACCGCCCCCCCGGGGTCTGCCCTGGGGGACAGATGGATGCTGTTGTGGCCGGGGCCATCCCTGCCCGCTCGGGGACAGGAACCTGCTGGCCACCCGTTTCCAGGACGGATGCCCATGTTGGGCGGTGCACACCAGGGCGCGAAGCCTGGAGGAGCCCACAGCCTAATGTGATGCTCACATCCCAGTATGGGCTGGGCAAGCCTCCGGGTTTGGACATCCTGGGAACTCTCAGAAGATCCCTGAATGATTCTACCACCAAACTGGAGGTCAGGATGAGTGAGGAGCTGGGGCAGGCAGGGACCTAGCAGGGAGAGGAGGAAAAGGACCCGTGAGCAGACTCAAACCTCATTCAATCTCTATTTTCTCAGGTCAGGGAGATGTTTCATTGGAGACAGGTCACTGGCGGGGGCAGCTGGCAAGAGCGGCCACATGTACGTGTGATGGCCACACCTGGGGTGAGCAGTCGCCTGAACCTAGGGCCCACCCAAGGCCTGGGGACCCAAAAGGCACACGTTTCGGTGGCAGGAAGGAGAGGAGCGCAGGGCAGCCATTGGCCACTTCAGGCTGGGGTAGTTTTAAGGTTGCTGCTTTTAGGTTGCAGGGTTGGGGACTGAGCTGCCAGCAGCTGAGCCGCAGCACCGCCACAGCTTCCCGTGAAGAGACAGCCGGGCATGTGAGCCATAAATGCTTGTCATGAAGCGTGTCCCAGGTATCGCCCACTCGTCCTGCTCAGGCTTTGCAAGGGTGCTGTCAAAATGAAACTTTTTTGCTGATAGGGAGGGAAAAAAGCTCTCTTTTCCCTTCTGTTTCCAAATTGTGCTTTATACTAAGGCACAAAAGCGGGGAAATGCTGTTGTCTTTTGCAGCTGGCCTTAACCTGCTTTTGCTGGAGTGATGGGCCCTGGTCACTTGAGACAGTCCCAAGGATGCGCCTTCATGCAGACACCAGCATGCTTGGGCCCTATCGACTTCAAGGGGCGAGGAAAGCACACCCTGAGGGGAGAAGGAAGCCTGTCCTGAACACATGCCACCCTGAAACTGGAAACCCTGGCAAGAGACACTTCCATGCTATGTGGAACGGCTTCACCGGGACAGGGAGAAGCCAAAGACCGGACGCCGGGCTCTTTGGGGAGCTTTAACAGACTTTATCATCTGGCTGTGCCCCAGGTGCTACCCATCCGCTGCCACCTAACTTCTGGAGCTGCACCCAAGGCAATGAAAAGCCATCAGGATGGAAATGCCATAGGGCCAACAATGGTTGGGCAGGCAAAGCTCCAGCGTTGTGTCTGGTATTGCATATTGGCTCCTGCTTTTGGTTAAAATGAGGCACAGCTCATGTCTCAAAAAAGCTGCAGCAATACTTTGCCTGCCTGGCCACACACTCCCAGGAAAAGGCAGATGCCATCAGTGCCTGCTTCAGAGGAGTCCACCCCAGCGACCCCTTCTCCCAACGCTGCTGGTGGTTTCACCCCTCGGTTTTGAAGTCTTGCAAGAAATCCCTCTCCACAGGGCCTACGTATAGCCAACATCTATGTGGGGAGGTCGTTTTTAAAACATTTCTGACCAAAAGGGCTACATGGCAATATCCGAACAATACATGGATCCAGACAGGAAAGACTCACAAGGGCAGAAGGTGTTTATCCATCCCACAAAATAGATGCATTTAGATTATCCTGCCCTCATTAAAGTATCTACCAATGTGTCCTGGTTTCAGCTTAATTCAGAGTTAATTTTCGTCCTAGTAGCTGGCCTAGTGCTGTGTTTTGGACTTAGTATGAGAACAACGCTGATAACACGCTGATGGTTTAGTTGTTGCTCAGTAGTGCTGACACTGGTCAAGGACTTTTCAGCTCCCCATGCTCTGCCAGGGACACAAGAAGCTGGGAGGGGGCACAGGCAGGACAGCTGACCCCAACTGGCCACAGGGCTATTCCATACCATACGGCGGCATGCTCAGTATAGAAACCAGGGGGAGTTGGCCCGGGGGGCAGCGATTGCTGCTCAGGGAGGGGCTGGTCATCGGTCAGCGGGTGGTGAGCCATGGCATTGTGCATCACTTGTTTTGTATATTCTTTTATCATTAGTATTATTATTACTTTCTCTTCCTCTGGTGTCCTATTAAACTGCCTTTATCTCAACCCACAGGCTTTACTTTTTTTTTTTTTCCCCTGATTCTCTTCCCATCCCACCGGGGGCGGGGAGGGTGAGTGAGTGGCTGTGTGGTGCTTGGTTGCCAATTGGGGTTAAACCACAACGCCAAGTCACTGCAAAATGCCGCTGCCACAAAATGATACCTGATGCTGCTGTGAGTGCCCAGGAGGAAGGCACAGGGCTGCCTCCGTATCCACCTCCAGGAAAGGAAAATATCTCTATTCCCTGAGTGGCAGCAGGGTCGCAGCAGAGCTCTCCCGAGCAGAAGGTGAGGGCAGAAATCACTCCCAGGGAAGAGCAGTCCCTCTTTCTCTCTCTCCTAGGTTCACGAGGCATCGCATCGTGGTGCTCTTCGCTTTGCATGTCCTTTGAGGGCAGGAAATAAAAGATGTGCTGACACCTTCCCTGCTCCCACGCACGGCCGCCTTTGGTGGGTTAACCCTCCAGTATCTTCCATGCAAAGCAAGTTAACTGCAAATTAAGGCAGGGGAGACTTTTCTGTTCCTGTGCCAGATGGGCCAGGCTTCGCCAACAGGGTGGCCAGGCTCCTCGGCATGCTGGGAGCCGGGCTGATGGGGACCGGGATGGAGCTGCAAGTGCCTCAGCTGGCCAGTGTTAGCTTAATGTCCCTGCTGGCTTTTTGTAGCTCAGGACAAGGCCCTCTGCTCCTCCTGGACGGTGCTCAGAGATGGGCAAGAAGCCCTTTAGCTTTCCCTGCGGGTTCAGATGAGAGGTGCTCGGAGGGCAATGTGAGGGAGTCAGAGACTTTCTGAGCATTGGTGAGTGCTTGGCTTGTGAACACAGAGGGATGTTAATGGCAGTTTCCCAGCCTCCCCAGGGAGAAGGGGAGAGGTGTGCTCTCCCCTGCGTTAGCTTTAGTTCAGACACAGAAGCAGCAGAATGACAGGCAGAAAGCCTTGGTTTTGCTGTGACTCCGTATGGCCCCGGCATTTGGGAGGCACCTACTGTTGTTCCCATGCAGACAGCGATCTCTGCTCCAAGGGCAAAAAATTACTGGAAAGAAACACAAAGGGGTGGGTAGACAGATGCACGTTTAACTTGCAGTGGAGGGGAGCTTTCTGTGCCAAGCTCTGCTGGAAAACGATTGGGGTGGGCCAAGCATTTGGAAAAGGAGGATGAGGGCAAGGCTGCAACTCCTGGAAAGGTCGCCCTGAGCCAGCTGCTTGCTTGTGATTTGTAGCATCATGGGGAAAAATACTGGTGTCATGGAAGAGACTGAACTGTTGGAGGGCAAAACATAAAGGCCATCGTGAGAAGCCAGCACTGTGGCTGAAGAGCACAAAACACCTCGTGGCAGTGGTGATTGTGGCTCCCCTCTAGTGATCGATGGGCAGAAGGTGCCAAGATCTTATTTGCATTAAATCTCTGCTCTCATTGCCTCAAGCTTGGGCGCCCATGCTGGCTTTGGAGATCTCCTGGAATCCTGCAGGCTATAAATAAAACAGGGTAAGGTCCTGTGGGATTTGGCAGATGTCTGGCTAACGTAAGGCAGTGACAAACTACCTGATGGCTGCTCTTTTCTGCTGAGATTTCTGGGCCACTTTCAACATTATCTAAATATCCTGGTCCGGCGATGAGTGATGTGGCTAAGATGTACTGGTGAGATACGTTTCATTTTCTCCCTCCAAGTACTGTCTATGCAATGGAGTTTTATTTTGGTAGCATTGTTTTTATTTCATGTATATACACAGTTTTGCACTTCTATGGAATAATCAGGGGAACTGTATACCAAATTACAGAAGAGAGAGTGGTGTTTGGAAATTTTTCAGTTCAGCCTTCTTTACACCGGTCCTGAGTGGCAAAAACTCTGCACCTTCACAGGGAGTGTTGTCTAACATGTTGCAGATGGCATTTCTGCAGGCAAATCAAGAAAACTGACAGCTGGATTGTATTGATGGATATCAATTATATACGCGCCTGGGTCATAAACTTCTGCTCCAAACCCTCTGACCAGAATGCAGGCTGATAATACATAAGGGATAAATGTGCTCTCACCTGTTAGAGGGAGCATTTGTTGGGGATGCTTGGCACTCTGAGAAATAGGAAAATGAGTTGCTGCTGGTGTTATGGGAACGTACTGCTTTCTAATATGCTAGATACTGCTGCTCTTGATGTTGTAGTTTCTCCTCCCGTTTGGTGCTGTTCATAATTCAAAATAATAATTCCTGTCTATCAGCAATCATACTGGGAATCCTTTTGTGATGTTCCCGTGTTGCCATCCAGGGAGAGAATGTTCAGTGAGATCCGCGTGCTTTTGATTTGCTCTGACAAAAAAGGTTATCTGAAAAATAACCTTCACTTTGAACTGCAGATGATTTCAGCTGCACATGTATGAGTGGCAGATGGGTTACTCATTTTAATGCAAAAAACGGGACTTTGGAGTAGAGGAACAGGCCAAAAGACAGCTGCTGAAGGCTCCTGGGACTCCAAACTACTGCCTAAATTAGTAATGATTTGCTTCCTTTGCACTCCAGAAGTTCATTTTGGCTGTCACCTTTGTAGCCACGATTGAACCAATTCCCCTGTCTCCGGAGAATTTCTCCCAGCAACCCACGTCCCCTGACTCTCCCTTTGTACTTGTGCTCTGGCAGAAGTGCTTGCGAATGGGGCTGGGACAGCTTTCTGGCTCCACGGGAGATGCCGCTGTCCCAGGTTATTCTTCATTTCCTTTTTTATTAAATAAATCTGTTTGATTTCTATGTTCTCCTCAGAAAGCTGCTCCTTCCTGCCCCAAGACTGCCAGGGAGGGGGTGGCAGGCGTCCGTGGTTCTTTGTGCGCTATCACTCCTTCCACTGCACAGACACCTCTGTCCCCAGTTGCTTCAGATAAAAGCCTGAAATCTTTGGGCCAAATAAATGTAATAACCCGTGAGGAGGAAAAACTGTAGATTTATAAAGCAGGCTGAGACTAATGCTAAACCTGCCAGAAATGGGAGAAGGTGTGTCAGGAAAATGTAGTAATTCAAATGCCCGCACCAAAGGTATTTCAAGAATCAGGTTTTAAGAAACAGCCTCTTGCATCTGCTCTAGTACAACTGTGAGCTGTTGAAGTAATAAGGGAATTCCATCTGGTTTTGGGAAAGGTCTGAGGAAAGGCATTGACCTTCACAGGTCCAAGATAATGGTCCCATCCCTAAATGCTGGAATGAAAAAAGATGAAGGAGAAAAGTTCAGATATGCTTCATAAATATTTCTCCAAGTCATTCCGGGTTCCTCGTTTGCCCTGTGGTCTCTTGCCTGGGAGGATGTGTTTGGGTTGGGGTGGAGGACCATGACTGGCTTTTCTCGATGCTGCATCAAGTGCAATTTCCACAAGGAATCATTTTATGTAGCAAAAGAGCAGTCCACAACCCATTGGAGCGAAGGAGCTCTCAGTCCCTGTGTTGTCCATTGCTCCTTAAACTTCTAAAGGCTGTTTCTCTCCCTAAAAGCTGATGAGCTGGGGGCTTCCCAGATCATTGCCTGTTGTAGTGTAGCTTCGCAGGTGGAAGAAAGAGTCAGGGTTAATCCCAAGCACCCTGTTTGCACACCAGTGCTACCGGGTATGCCTTTAGTCTCAAACTGCTTGGCTTTCCACCCCCACAAAATGCAGCCGAAAACTTGCCTTGGTTACTGTCATCCCAACAGAGTGCAACGTCAGTCACCCATTTTGACCATCCTAACTGAACAGGCAATGTGTCACAGCATGTCGGCACATAGATATGGGGCTTTAGGATGTTTATGGGTAACAGATTAGGGGATGGACTAAAAACCTTAAGGTCTGCTTCACAGGCAGTTAGGGACGGGCATGCCCTGCTAAAAACAAACCAGAATCTCTTTTTAAAGGACAAAAAAGGTTCTGGGTTAACATTCAAGCAAGCCAAAACCTGAAAATGTAACACCCTCTCGTGGTGCTGGGCTGGGTCCTCCATAGTTTAACCCAGCTCTGAAGGCCAGGTTGTCACTGGGGGCTGTGACCACCATGAATGTGAAGTCCTGCAGGCAGACTATGTTTCAGGAGATGGAAAGAGAGGATTACTCTGTCCAAGAAAAAAGTGAAGATTAAGACTGTCTAGACAAGAAACCCAAGCCTTCAGAGGACCACACAAAATCAGTGTGGGGCTTTTGGCTTAACCCCCGGCCCCCACCCCTGCCCCACTGACCTGCAGGCAAAACGTGGCTTTCTAATCTGATTTTGAGCATTTCTCTGGTGTTTTTTTTTCTTTTCTCTGGTTTTAGCAGTACCCAGAGGAAGCAGCAGCTGAATTCCTGGTCTGTGCAGTCTCCGACAGGTATCAGCAAACACGTACGCTGATTTTAATCAGAGGATTGTGTGATTGTTTGTTGTAACTTATACATCAAATCTCAGCCACCTGGTAATCATCACGAGGTGCAGCCCATGGGGCTGTTTTGTTCTTCTCTTGGCATGTTTCTCCTGCGGTGCTCTGCTTACAAACCGTCCACAGTTCTGCACAATTATTGACTAATGGGAAACCAGTTGTTACTGCAAGAGCTCTTGAGATCCCCTTTTCATATGACTTCAATAAAGCTGTGTGTGGAAAAATGCTCCAATATTGCCATCATGACCACAGTGAAATTACAGCGATCTGCTCTTCTTCCAAATGGCTTGCAGCAGATGTAAGTCGAAGTGTGCGGCAGGCAAAGTGTTACACGTGGCAACAATCTCATGTGCCTCACATCAGTGATATTTACTTTTTCTTGGCTACATGGATATGAACTAGCAGCTGCGTTACCGCAAGCACCATTGCCATAGTTACTGTGGTACAACATCCTCTTTCTTCTGATATGCCAAAGCCAGTTTCAGGTCAGTCTCTAATGATTTCAGTCTAAAAGCAGAATGCTGTTGTTTAAGAGAGGGTAGAAAGCCGACACAGGCCAAACCCAAAGAAGCAAACGAGGTGGTGGAAGGCAAAGTCTATTAGTGAGCACATCACATTTTCTGCCAGACCAGAAAGTCCTGCTTGCTCACTGGCTTCCTTCACTGTTTAAACACCACAAATTGTGTGATACCACGTTGCTTCTATCCTTGTACTTCAAATCAGATCCCTTATCTAAAAAGGCTCTTAAAAACCAGCTATATCCTTAAACTGTCCCTGTTTTAAGGCCTAAAACAGTGTGGATGGCCTGCTCCATTGAGGTCTACTCTACTTTTCTGTAGGCAAAATGTGTGATCCCAGGTGTCCTGGCTTGCCGAGTGCTTGAGTACAAACACAGAACTAGCATCTCTTCAGAGGCTGCAAACTCTGGGACCGAACTGTGAGCTGCGGGGACATCTACTTTATTTTTCAGCAGATGGAATGTGTCTGGATATAGAGCTAGCATTTTTAAAGTGAGAGCATAGAAAAGCTGTGTTTAGAGAACCAATGAGGTAGTTAAGATAATGGTTGATTCTCTTTGATCCGACAATATGAGAACTTCCACAATTGCTCATTAAGGCAGGAGCTGATACTTTAACAAAAAGCAGACCTCCTCTGCTTCACCCCCAGCAGAGAGACATATGGGTTAAATAAAAGCATGAGAAAAGAACACAAGAAGACACAAACACTCTTTAAATGGCAGCATGGTTTAAATGCAAGATGCTTGTTTCATCATCTGATGCTTGTTTCATCATCTTTAGCTTTAAAAACCGTCACAACGGAGTAACAAAAATGGCTGGGTAATTGCCTGAAATCCAACAGAGGAGAACTCTTGGTTTTGTTTGCCGCACCACGTGATGTCTGCAACTGCCCAAATTCTTGCTATATGAAAGATGACATACTTGCCAGGTCACAGACACAGTGGTGGGAAAACAAAATGCTCCATCATGTGTGCATCAATCGAAAGTGGGTTTTAGCCATTAACAACTTTCAAGCAGTCATTAGTGTTTTTAAGTACTGATACAGAGATATAGATATAACATTATAAAATTGCTTTATAAACTACTCTCGCCAGGGGTTATTTCCTTAGGTGCTGAACCCTTCAGACTCTCACCTCTTCAGTGGCTCCTTTGGAAACACCTTGTTTTGACGCCTTGAACATGCAGTGTGGTGCCTGAATTGGGGCATCCACCAGTAAAGTTTTCACTGGAGCAGTTTGAATTAGCCCCAGATCAGCTGGTACTTGTGAAAATCAGGGCTCGCTGTAAGTGCATGGTATTTCTCGAGACCCTGGTCTCCTCACTCTTGGGTAACTGAGAGATCAGCTTTAGAAGTAGCTTACACTATGCTCCTCAAGCTGAAATGATAAAAGGAGGTGAGAGAATTACACTTTGTCAAACACAAAATAAAAGAATGAATAAACATTCTGAGATGAGAACACATGGCAGTGGGAAGTGTGCGCATGCGCCATGTATCCCTTTTGGAACATATTTTGTGTACATACAACACGTTCGTTTCATTTTTCCCAGAGTAGATGTTGTGTGGGTAGAGAGGGATCACAGTAAAAATAGGAGACTCTTGCTTCCAGTAAACAGCACTGCTGTCTCTCTGTCTAGACTTACAACACCACTGTCTGAAGAAGAAGAGTAACCAGGTCATGGGTTTAGATTAATCTGATTTTCAAAGACTTTTCTTCACGCCATTGTAAACTGCAATTGTTAAGTACTTCCAGAAGGTCACCGAGCATCGGATGCTGAATTTCGCCCATCACTAATAACAGGAACTGGCAGAGGGTGCAAGGAGTCCTGACACCGTTACAGCCTGTGCTGGACAGTATTGGCTCGGCTTTAATTAGTCTTTAGAGGAGGCAGCAGTTTGTTGACAGCACCTTTATGAATTGGCTCACAAAAACATTTTATTAATCCCAGCACAGGTCACAGTGACCAGATATTAACTGAACTGCTGTACTGCAGAAAAAGGAAGGGCAGCTGGCGTTACCTGAAGATAAAATAGAAGCAGATTTCTTGACTTCTAAAGAGCAGCTAAGCTTCTCATTAAGGTAGGGCATTTTAAGCCTAACTAATAATAATGCTGTTATGATTCTGGCCTGCTCACTGAATTTTGGACTTTGGTAGCAGGCAGTGCCCTTCAGGAGAGAAAAAAAAAAATCAGCAAAAGCAGAAGATACATCAGTATCTTGAATATTCAAAGTTGTATTTCCAGGATGTTGCTATTAAAAGGTAAGTGAGCTGGGAAATACCGGTGCTGAGCTTGACGTTGCAACCTTTGCTTGCCCCGCTATGCGCCAGCAGGCTTTATGACAGGATCGTGAAATTGTGATGTAAGGTCCATAGTCCGCTGCAGAGTGTGAAACAGCTTTGGCTTATTGCTGTTGAAAGTACAGCTATCCTCAGGCTATCTTCTCAGTTCCTAGAGGCACCGGCATGGGAATCTGGAAGCAGAATCACACAGATGCTTTTCTAAGACACTTGGCATCTGAGTCACTCACAAACACAGTCCCCATCCGCGTGGCAGAGGAGGGACCCGCTGCTGTGGCACAGCCAGGGAGAAGGCAGGCGACGAGGTCTGAACAGACATACTCTCTGGTGTGAGGTGCCCCGCCAGGGTCCTGGCTGTCTCCTGCATCTCTACAGCTAGCTGATGGGCTCATTTTGGATCAGTTTGCACTTGGATTAATCTGTAATCAGAAAAAAAAGCAAACCCTAGGATTTAGTGGATAATTTTGGAGATTATTTTCCTCTTAAAAGTTGGCAACTTTTAAACATCCCAGCTGACGCGTCTGTGCGGCATAGCCACGGAGCCAGAGTAGGAAAAGGAGGACTGCCATGCTGACTGTTGCTTTCTACCCTGCTGAAGCCAGAGAGCAGTGAGCAGGTTTTTCTAAACACATACGGTTTTTTTCTTCATCTTTTGGTTACAGTTTTTTCCAGCTGAAAACCAAAGCATGAGCAACTCGCAGTGGACAGGCTGTTGCTAAAAAGAAATGTGGAAAAGGCAAACGTTTGTCAGCCAATTCAACTGGGTGCTCATCTTCTGCATTAAGCTTGTGAAAGACAATTTAAGGCCTCCGAGTTGTGATTCTGCATTGGTTTAACTAGTTTTGACTAAGACAAATTCCGGTCTTTCTCTGGTGAAGGGGAAGCAATATTCACTGGAGTATCATTCCAGTGAATGTTTAGGACGCAGTGCATATTTCAATAGCTGCCTGCCAAACTTTCCTTGTGTCTGGTCTCTAGCTTTGCTGTATCAAACTTTCTAACCGGGATGCTTCTCTTAACGGCTTAACTTCGGTTCCCTTATTCATTGGAAGCTAACGCATGGAAGACCTCGTTAAAAGTTACGCACGTATTTAAGTTTTACAGGTCGAAGGGCTGATCTAATCTCATCGTGAGAAGAGTTTCTAAAAGAGATTCAAGTGGTCAGTCTAGAGTCATGATGTCATTTACCCTCCAGTATTAAATGCACTCATCAGTTTTTTACACTCATTTAATCTGATTGACCACTGCCTCCACTAAGCTGGTGCTGGAACGTACAGATGAAGAATTGATTTTGTACAGATACAGGATTGATTTAAGCAGGCACCAATACACAGGCTATAGCAAGCCAGGTGGTTAAGCTCCCCTTCTGACACCATGCTGATCGCTGTCGGGTTTTCCCCCGCTCATGATGCTGCCATTTATCACAGCTCCCTGGTGACTCCACGTAATTAATGCTGCAGCCGAATCAAACCGGCATTTCCTCAGCCCTGCGAGGGGACGGCAGACGACGACACGGGTGGTGGGGAAAGGCCGCGCTCTGGGCCGGGGCTTGGCCCTTCCCGCTGGCAGACGGGGGCTGGTTTTCCTCAGACGCAGCGGGGCCCGCTCGCCCAGGCGGCACGGGGCCAGGGGCCAGCAGCCCCCTCGGCTGACAGAGCCCCACCGTCGCCCGCCAGCCGCTACGCTCCAAGATGGC